>JARFJB010001857.1:302500-325000 GCA_036346205.1 Vesta saturnalis | reverse complement strand
CAAGACAAACACAGAACACAGACACACAGACACACAGACACACAGACACACAGACACAACAGACACAAGACACAAGACACAAGACACACAGACACAACAACACACAGACACACAGACATCAGACACAACAGACACAGACACAGACAGACAGACACACAGCACACAGACACACAGACACAGACACACAGACACACAAACACAGACACATCAAGACACAGACACAGACACAGACACACACGACACACAGACACAGAACACAGACCGACACAGACACACAGATCACAGACAGCACAGACACACAGACACACAGACACACAGACACACAGACACAGACACACAGACACACAGACACACAGACACAGACACAGACACACAGACACAGACACACAGACACACAGACACACAGACACAAGACACAGACACACAGACACAACAGACACACAGACACACAGACACAGACACAGCAACACAGACACACAGACACAGACACACTGACACACAGACACACAGACACAACACACACACACACACACACACACGACATACAGACATATACACAGATACAAACACAAGCACACACACGACACACAGACACAGACAACACACAGACACACGACACACAGACACACAGACACACAGACACACAGACACACAAGACACACAGACACAAGACACACAGACACAGAGACACACAGACACAGACACACAGACACATCAGAACACAACAGACACACAGACACACAGACACACAGACACAGAACACAGACACACAGACACACAGACACAGACACACAGACACACAGAAACACACAGACACAGACACACAGACACACAGACACAACACAGACACACAGACACACAGACAGACACAGACACACAGACACACAGACACACAGACACACACAACACAGACACACAGACACACAGACACACAGACACACAGCACAGACACACAGACACAGAGACACACAGACACACAGACACACAGACACAGACACCAGACACAGACACACAGACACAGACACACAGACACACAGACACAGCACACAGACACACAGACACAGAGACACAGACACACAGACACAGACACACAGACACACAGAACACAGACACACAGACACACAGACACACAGACACACAGACACACAGACACACAGACACAGACACAGACACACAGACACAGACACAAGACACACAGACACACAGACACACAGACACACAGACACACACAGACAAGACACAGACACACAGACACACAGACACACAGACACAGACACACAGACACACAGACACACAGACACACAGACACAGACACAAGACACACAGACACACAGACACACAGACACACAGACACACAGACACACAGACACACAGACACACAGACACACATACACAGACACAGACACATAGACACACAGATACACAGCACACAGACACACAGACACACAGACACACAGACACACACAGACACACAGACACACAGGACACACAGACACAGAGACACACACAGACACACAGACACACAGACACACAGGCACACAGACACACTGACACACAGACGCACAGCACACAGACACAGAGACACAGACACAGACAGACAACACAGACACACAGACACAGACATGACAGACACAGACATACAGACACACAGACAAAGACACACAGACAAGGCACACTGACACACACACGCACACGCACACGCACACGCACACGCACACGCACACGCATACGCACACGCACACGCACACGCGCATGTACACGCACACGCATACTCACGCACACGCACACACACACACACAAACACACACACACACACACGAACGCACACACACGCACACGCACACGCAGACGCACACGCTCACGCACACGCACACGCACACGCGCATGCACACGCACAAGCACACGCTCCCTCTCACGCTCACGCGCATGCACACAGTCACACTCACACTCACACTCAAACTCACACTCACACTCACACTCACACTCACACTCACACTCACTCACTCTCAAACTCACACTCACACTCACTCACGCTTACGCTCGCGGTCACGCTTACGCGGAAGCCCACGCTCAAGCTAGTGCTCACGCACAAGCTCAGGCTCACGCTCACGCACGCACGCAAGCACGCACACGCATACGCACACGCACACGCACACGCGCATGTACACGCACACGCACACGCATACTCACGCACACGCACACACACACACACACACACACGCACACACACACGCACGCACACACACACGCACACGCACACGCAGACGCACACGCTCACGCACACGCATACGCGCATGCACACGCACAAGCACACGCTCCCTCTCACGCTCACGCGCATGCACACAGTCACACTCACACTCACACTCAAACTCACACTCACACACACACACTCACACTCACACACACTCACACTCACTCACTCTCACACTCACACTCACTCACGCTTACGCTCGCGGTCACGCTTACGCGGAAGCCCACGCTCAAGCTAGTGCTCACGCACAAGCTCAGGCTCACGCTCACGCCCCACGCAACCACGTACGCACGCACCCACGCACGCATTCACGTACGCACCCACTCAACCTCCCACCCACTCGCCTAACCAACCAACCCACACACCCACACAAACGCACAAACACACGCGTACACGCACACACATACGTACGCGCGCACTCACGCGCACACGCAAGCATGCACGTAAGCACACACACTCACTCACTCACGCCCACGCTGAAGCCCACGCTCTCGCTCACGCTGATGTACTCACGCACGCACACACACACACACACGCACACACACGAACACGCCACACACACACACACACACACACACACACACATCACACACTCACACACCACACACACACACACACACACACACACACTCACACACACACACACACACACACACACACACACACACACCACACACACACACACACACACACACACACACACACACACACACACACACACACACACACACACACACACACACACACACACACACACAGACAAAGTTTACATCGATAGGGGCTTGAACCTTGATGGCGCAGTTGGTTAGCGCGGCACTCTAGCAAAGTAGAGGTCGTAGGTCCAAATCCTACTCGAGGTAAACTTTTTGTTTAGCGTAAATAACTTACTTACTTACTTAACCAATCTCTTGCGGGGTAGACAAAACAATCTCTGCCTCTTATTTATTTTTCATTCACAATCTTTCTCCATGCTTTTCTATTTCTACATACCTTCCTAGCTTCCACAAGGTTCATACACTGTCTCTGACATGCCCTTTTATTTTTAAAACTCCTTATCTTTCTTTCCTTTATCATACATTCTATTACATTCAGCCAAGTTTTACGCGCCCTACCAGACCCGGCCTTTCCTCTAACCTCACCCACACATATTTGCTTCGTTAATCTTGCGTTGTTTATTCTCTCAATGTGACCAAACCAACGTAATCACTCCTGCAGCGTTCCGTTTTGGGCCACGTTTTGTATTTTTGATCCATTTCCAGAAGAGTTTCTTGTTTCCCTCAAAATCATTCTGCATTTGCTCTCCTTCCACAGCCATCACTTTCTCTTTACTTATTCTCACTGCCTCCTTCGATTCTTTGTTTCTTAATCTGTACACCTCATACAATCGCTTTTTTCTTACATACTGCATTTTATACCGACTCATTCCACCAAGCACATTTTTTCTGTCTACCTACAGTCGCCCTTTCACATATTCGCACGGCATAATTAACAACACAGTTTTTCAAGCTTATCCATTCACTTTCAACGTCAGTGTCTTTTATTTTCATTCTAACCCACATTACCCGGTTAGATACCAATTCGTACTGTTTAACACATCTTTTCGCTCTTTCACTTACCATCACCCCAACTCCTTTTGCGTCATGCACTTCAGTCTCAACTCCTGACCATAGTGCTAGGCTGCCATCCTCAATCTCCACAGCATCCTTTTCTTTGCGCCATTCATTCCTTGTACAGTCATTAGTAACGGGGCCTGTGTGTTTCGACCATGACCGCGCCTTGTAGCGTAAATAAATAAATGCTAAGTAAACGTTACAGTGCAATTCACATATTTACTTATTTCATTAACATCTAAAATGGTCGTTATAAAATGTTTGCTTTATATTTATCATAGAAAAAACCCAATCGTTGAATCAAGGGTGAAGACAATTTTTATAAAAGAAAGTTTCAGTGTTTAATGTTATGGTTCCCAAACCAGTAATTATATTGAGTACTTTGGTTAGTCGACTTCTCTTAAAAACTAACGCAGTAATGTGCATTTCGCTTATAATTGAGCTTAACCCATTACTGCCTATCGTATTTTAAATCATACGCAGGTTAGTTGTCACAGCAAGTTCGAAGTGAGCACGTGCGTGTCTATGAAATCGGTGGTTTACATTAGAAACAATATTAGTTGTGACTTTAGATAGTGCTACGAGGAACTTTGATACGAACGAAGTTCATAAAAGTGCTATTTGTAAAGTGTATTTTTTATAACAACAAAAAATGGGCCACTGGTGAGGTTATGTTGTAATAAATATTTCGGTATACATTTATTCCTTTTCAGATGTTGATAATTATTTTTTCATACTTGATTTCGTCTGAGATGCTGAGAAATTACTAAAAATGATGGAGGAAATAGATGAAAATGAAAATACCAGAACAAAAAAGGCAGAAAGCGTAGATTTGGTTTTATTTCCTCCTAGACATAGAAATGCTAGCGACTTGGATGATGCTTCAAGTGACGATGAGGATCTGTATTCATTTCATGATATTGGTAACGGGGTTCTGAGTCAGCCAATGGAAATAATGGTAGTAAAAGATACCGAGAAAACTGTTTTCGATGTAGAAAAACAAAATAGTGATTCAGAATATGACATTCCACTATTAGTTCGCTACAACAGTATGAACAAGAACTTGAAGAAGCAAACTGAAGAAAAAAAGGAGGAAACTAAAAATTAGAAGCGAAAATGGGTCGAGAAAGTATTATTACAAAGGATTGAACAAATGAAAATAGAAAAACCAACAGAACCCTACATTGTCCAAGAAATTGGAGATAAAAATTTAACACCATTTGAATTATAAAAATTTCTTCAGTGAAGAATTTGTTTGCGATGAGTCGAAAAAGTTTCTGCTTTCAAAGGAAATTTAGACTTTACTGATTCTTCTAAGGAAATGTATAGTTACCTTGGAATTCTTCTATTATCGGGGTATTGTAAATTGCCTTTTCGGCGTATGTTTTGGGAGAGAAAAGCAGACAGCAACAGCATGTCACGTGATAGATTCGAGTCTATTCATCGATATTTTCACTTGAACGACAACAATACTATTGATGAAAATAATAAAATTTACAAAATATAACCGATAGTAGATCAAATAAATAAACTGTCACAAAAACTTACAGAACCGTTAAGTAAACCTTTTTCCCTAGATGAAGCTATGGAACCCTATTTTGGTCACCACCACCTAAAACAATTCATAAATTTTGGTCTCACAACGAGTAAAGGATATCCTCTAAAATTCCATCCCTATTGTGGTGACAAAATCGAGAAAAAATCTCTTGACTCTAGTGTACTGGATATTTGCTGGATGGATCCACTGTATACTTAGATAATTGTTTTAATTCCCTTTCGTTACTTCAGTAACTACAGACACAAAACATGTCTTGCAATGGAACAATTAGAAAAGATAGAATTGAGAAAGCACCGTTACAGATTTGGCTAAGGTGAAAAGAGGATCATCACATACCATAATGGACGAAAGTAACAATATAGTGGTAACAAAGTGGCACGATAATAACATAATTGCAACAAATCTAAATGTTGAAATCATTGACTAAAAATTAAGGTATGGGAGGAGTTGACCTCTTCGATAAAATAGAAGCACTCTATCGTATGAGAATTCGTTCAATTCGTTTGTAAGATTTTGTCTTAACGGAGGGGTTTTAAATTCATGGCTCCTTTATAGATTTGTGGATCCAAAAATAAGCCTACTTACGTTTATAGGAAGAACCGTATAGTGAATTTTATTGTGTCCAATAAAGCCCACTGGTCCAACACCGAAGTATAGCAAACATATTTTGTTCGAGGGTAGCTACGACGGTCAAAATCATTTGATTGACAAAAATGAAACTCAAAGGCTATGTGTGGTAAATATGCCAAATTTGTTTGTCTAAAGTGTAATGCTGGCTTACGTTCTACAATAAATAAGTATTGGAGAAATATAATTGTTTTTATTTCCTGTTAACTTCCTATATGCCCATCGTACGATATATCATACATATCAAAAATTACTTTTGACAAAAAACTATACAGTGAGTCCCAGAAGTTATGTCTAAATTCATTTAAAGTTCAAGGGTCTAGTTTTTGGAGAAACGCTCGTGCACGTCGACTTTTATTTTTGACTGAGCTTTTATTAGTGGTAAAATTTTGTATATAGGGTGGCCTAAAAATAAGTTACGACCACCAATTTGATTTTGTCAAATGGAAACACCTGTTTTTTATTTCATTTTCTGAATCTGCCTTGAATTCTGAGTAAATCTCATGTACCATTCCTATATCTAAAGTCAACAGATCTCGAGGAGTTTACAATTGAACGTATCAACAATTAAGACCGTATCAAGGAAGGCAGCCTTTGTTTTCTGTCAAAAGGAACAATTTATTCAAAAAACTCAACAACAAACCAAATCAAATGTTCAAAATGTGCACCATTTGCCGCTTAACAATAGCCAAGGCGATGAATAAACTCTCTGCACGTTTTCAACCACTTTTGGAGTTATGGCACGCACTTCTCTTCTGATTTTCTTTTTCAATATCTCCAGATTGTTTGGCCAGTCAACATATTTGATTTGAGATAACCCCACAGAAAGAAATCCAATGGGTTTAGGTCGGGTGACCTAGTAGGCCATCCCATAGGTCCTCTCCTTCCTATCCACCTATTGGGAAATGTTTAATCCAAAAATGCACCATTTCGGAAAGGACAAATGTTGAAATTCGACGTCAGTAATAAATTGGCGAACACAACGAAATGAAAACATGTATTTATTGTTTATGGATCACCTTGGATACGATTATCTTGCAAGTGTTCTTGATAGTAGACCAAGACGATATATATTTTTTTTTTCGAAAATATCTCGAGATCTGTCGACTATAGGTATAGGGCATGGTACATGAGATTTCCTGAGAATTCAAAGTAGATTCAAAAAATGAAATACAAAACAGGTGTTTCCATTTGACAAATTTAAGTTGGTGGTCGTAACTAATTTTTGAGCCACCCTTTATACAAAATTTTATCATTAAAAAACAGAGTAAAAAATAAAAATCGACATGTTCGAGCTTTTCTCCAAAAACTAGACCCTTTAACTTTAAATGAATTTAGACATAACTTCTGGGACTCATTATATATCAGTATGTATTTTGAGATCTCAGAACGCCATAAATTCTGAATTTTATGAACATTCGGCAAAAAAAATAGTCCAGGCATTAATGGGTTAATGCATATAACATTATCCTACAGTTATTTTAAAATTTGATCACTCAGTGTTAGAGTGACTGAATATATATTGTATTACTATGAAACGCTTTAGGTGTAAAATATATCCTCGAGATATGACAATAACGATAACTGCACACATTCCATTAAGTTAAAAAATAAAACACTACGGGCCAGTTTCACAAAATCTCCGTTAAAATTTAACGAACCCTTAAAATACATTTAACGGACGATTAATAAATATGTATAAATATTATTTGTGACAGAATGGTAGTGATAGGTGTTCCTGTTCTATTATTTATAATTTGTTGCAGTTAATATTTTGTTAATATGGACGATTTCGACGTCGAGTTATAATTGTATTTAGAATTATTAGAGAATGAGGCCGAAAATATCAGAAAAAATCATTTTGAAGAACTGGATGATGGAAAATTGTGAGAAATATATCGTCTGTCCAAAGAGATAGTGCTAAAAATTTTAAGAGAATTTGAGCCTGCATTGGAATATACAACAGACAGAAATTTGCCGTCGACTCCTATCCAACAATTTTTGATTGCATTCAAATTTGCTGTTGCTGTCGTATTTATTATTTTATTTCATTCTGCATCTAAATTTACTACTTTACATCCCAGTTTCAGTCCGGGAAAACGGAAGAAACGGTCTTGTCCTGCAAAGTGTAACTATGGAAACACAAAATTAATCATCGCAACAACAGTTAAAGCAATATTCTATTCAAAACAACATCTACAATATACATTAAGAATTAAACTTAAATATTAATGTTCAGATTGACGTGGAGGTTGGAAGAGTGTGCCAGTGACTGAAAAATACGTAGAACACTCTTTAGAAAGCAAAAATAAAATTTCCAGGATGATTCTGAACGGAGAAACCTTTGTTGAAGTGTTGCAGCAGCAAAACGAAGAAGTTGCTAATAAAACTAGTCATAGTAACACCATTTCTGCTAACAGCAATTATCTTCCAGTGACTATTGAGGGCAATACAAATTGTACTATAGTCCGTAAAATGAATGATTGCGAATTTCGGCTTAGCGCTTTATTTGGCGTGCACACTCGTAGTTTGTATCTATTTCGTTCTATCACATAATATTTGGAAATAGAGAGAATGGAATGCTACATTTACATCGCTGCGGGTGGTAAGACGCACACTGTACGTTGAAAACATCTGTATTTGTGTCAGGTGTGATATATCATTATTTTATACAATGGAGTAATGTTTACAGATTTCAAATTTGGGTTAGTACTGCTGGAAACTATTGTTGTAACAACTGTAAAATGCCAGGAAAGTTTTTAAACGAACGTTGCGATGAACTCGTGTTTAATGTGTATGAGTATTTTTGTCGCGAAAAGGATAATGTTGGTCCTCTATGCAAGGTTGACGCAGTGAACAAAAGAACCGCAGAAGCTTTAAATCAGCCTCAATACGCTACACAAAATTGTCGAGAGTAAAAAGCGGAACATTTCATTGCCAAAAACTATCAGAAAACCACGAAGTAAGTGTAAAAGTGATGATATACAAGAAGGGCTAAAACATACCACAAGAGACATAATTTATGACGTATTTCCAAATGAAAGTGGTTACATTGGAGATAATTAGTAATATACTACAATAAAAAGGGTTACTGACAGCATCCAGACCAACTATAAGTAAGATTTTACATAGTATAGGATTTAAATATAAACAAGACTGCAATCGCAGAGCATTTTGTGAAAAATCAAATGTGGCGTCAGCACGGTTGCAGTTCCTAAAAAAATACCATGAAAATATGCAATCGGCTTCACCACAAATGGTATTTATAGACGAAACGTGGATCTTTCTAGGGGATCACAGAAGAGATCTTGGCAAGACGATACACTAAAGTGTAAAAAATGATACAAGATGGAAAAGATTTATCATTTACATGTTGGTAATGAATATGGTTTTATTAAAAACTGTAGCTTAGTTATTGCGAAAAAATCAAAATCTAGTGATTACAACGACAATATGGACGCTGCAACTTTTGAGAAGTGGTTGAAACGTCAGCTGTTGCCTAATCTACAGGATCCGTCATTAATTATTTTGGACAGTGCATCATATCATTCTCGGCTTATAGAGAAAATGCCTTCGAGTACATGAAAAACCGAAGAGTTGCGAAACGTTTAAAGTTAGCAACAAAAATTTCTTTTGAAGCGGTACGTTGTAGATGACATTATTAATGACTTTGGTTATTTCGTGCTTAGACTACCTCCGTATCATTGCTAATTTAATGCTATTGAGAATATTTAAGGTATCTGCAAATCATATTATGATAACCCCATGAGTAGACTCTGATGCCGCTGTATTACAAATGTGGGAGGAGGTTTTGAAACAATGTGATGGAGAAGTTTGGAGAAAAACTATTACACATACAGAGAAAATTATATCTGAATGATGGTCATGTGAAAAGGTGTTAGATATAACAGTAGAACCATTGGTAATTTGTATTAATGGTGATACTTCAGATGACAGTGATAGTTAATGTTTTAATTTTAAGTTCACGTACACTTTTTTTTTATTCTCAATAAAATCTTATTATTAAGAACACAGTGTTACAAATTAAGTTGTAAATTAGATCCTTTTTGTTAATTTTTCCTACTCTAATTGTAAAAAAGCTTTTGTTATGTAAATATTACATATTCCTAATCAAAACTGCATATTAAACTACATGCTTATTTACAGTTATTACTTGTAGTTTTTATTTATTGCAAAAATACTAAAATTTAAAATTATAAATGGTTTGAACAAGATTAAATTATTTACATACATTTTGTAGACTTTGCTACATTATGTAAAATAATGATATATTAATGACCCACATTCTTTAATGTGAAAGTAGTTCATTATAAGGTAATTTTGTTTATAAGAATAAATTATATTATTATATTTTCAATTACGTTTTAATTTTTTTTTTATAAATTGAAGGAATATAACATATTTACTTACAAACACGCGAAATAAACTTTTGAATAACACTGTCAAAGGATCACAACAGACAATTAAGTCTTTAAAGAGACGCCTAAAACGAATATTACTATCTCCTTCTAACACCCCTGACACAAACACAGATGTTTTAAACGTATAGTGTCCGTCTTAGTTCACCACCCGAGCGACGATAATGTAGCATTACATTTTCTATTTCCAAATATTGTGTGTTAGAACGAGATAGATACAGACTACAAGTGTGCACGCTAAATAAAGCGCTAAGCGGAAATTCGCAATCATTCATTTTACGGACTATAGTATAATTTGTATTGCCCTCAATAGTTACTGGAGGATAATTGTTGTTAGAAGAAATGGTGTTAGTATGACTAGTTTTATTAGCAACTTCTTCGTTTTCCTGCTGCAACACTTCAACAAAGGTTTCTCTGTTCAGAATCATCCTGTAAATTTTATTTTTGTTTTCTAAAGAGTGTTTTATGTCTTTTTCAGCCACTGGCGCACTCTTCCAACGTCCATGTCTTTTTAGTACTGCTAAATCAGGACCAGCATTGGCCAAAAGTGTTGCAGAGCTTCATCGAAATGAATAACCAGTGTATCTGTCAGCATCTTGAAGACCCCAAAACAGTGCAATTTGTTTTGGAATTCCTCCAACTGTGTGGATTCCTACCCTTTGAACGGTGCATTTTGAATTCTGTATCCCTAAATCAACATTCTGTGGTTAACACTTTTTAGTCTCAGTGACACGTGTTTTCTGAATAACTGCAAATAGTTAATCCCCTCAACTTCGTTTATTACAGTGAAGGTTCTTCTTTGATTTGTTTAGTGCAGGAATCGTAATAACTGCGTTTCAGTTTCTTGAATACCGTCTAGTGAAATATTATATAATTCTTCTCGTCTGAAACCGTCCGCTATTCCAATCATAGCTATAACATGTAAATAAAAAACTCGTTAATTTTATTGTTTTATTTGAAATTTTGTCTTACTTTTGCCAGGAGATATTGATCATTACAAGCCTCTTTAATGAATCGGTAGATTTCTTCTCGGGTTAATGTTTTAGATTGTTTGGGTTCATAACCAACTGATTATTTTTTCAAGAATGATCCCAGTCTAGGAAAGCAGGATATGTCCAGATTTTCATTCGCAATTAATGTTAATTTAATTATGGAGTATTTCGGCAACAAAAACGATGCACTTATTTTCTTAGAATAAAAACACTAATTTACAATTAAAAGCGCCAATATAACCATTTGCATTCTTACCAGATCTAAAAAATAAGCCAACATAACTTCTTCCGTAATTTTTTCAACATTATTTTCAACTTTCCATTCACAAAAAAGGCTTAATTGTGTTTGATAAATTTCCTCACTCTAAGTATTAATTTAGCACACGCTTATGTAGATTTCCTTAAAATTTCTGAAGAATTTGCATCAGAATTCATTTTGACGTACGCACGGGAGAAGTCAACAAAACAAATAAACAATGGAGAAACCGCCGTTGCTAATCATGTTTCGCAAATACAACCAGATTTAATGGGTTCGTTACAATATTTTGAAATTTTTCGATTCAATGTTTTTAAATCTGGCAGAATGAAATAAAGTGCATAACGACATTCGTTCGTGAACTCATATTTAACAGTACTCATTTCGAGTTTCAGGGCTCGGCTATCGCCTCGTACTTAAACGTCTCATTCGTACTGTTAAATATGAGTTCCCGAACTAATGACGTTAATTACTATAACGGTTCCATTTGTGTTTGCACAATAGACATTATCTTTTCATCGATATCATTAGTGGTTTTAATAAATTGACCACCTGTTAGATATCGCGATTTTTTTATCTGCCACATATTTCTTTTTTAGGTTCTCTTCAAATTATCGTATAAAAACATATATACGGGGTGGCCAACTAAGAATGGGAGGTACTGTATCTGAGAAACTATCCATCGTAGAGGCTTGCGCAAAAAAAAAGTTATTACTAAAACGGCCAATACAAAAACCTAGAAAATATTTTCAAGTTTCTGAAATGACCGCTAGGGGGCGTAACTGCAATCTTGAATCTAAAAGAGTGATGTTTCTGTGAATTCTGCTATATTAACCTAATAAAAAAATAACTGATCTTTGAAGTCGAGGATAATCTGAACTTTTTTTGTTTGGCACTTTTGACGTATCTATAAAATAAAGTGGTGGGGGTATTCAAAGGTTTCCTTAAATCACCCCGTATCTTCGAAACGGCTAATCTGATTTTAATAAACTTGGGCGCGTTGAAAAGAGCTTTTCTTGGGCTACAAATGTTAAAATATTTGAAGTTTTGTTAGTTTCATATGTCGTTGCTAGACGACTTTGTTCGACATTCCGACAGAAACGGTTAATTTTCGTAAAGAAACTAAATGCCTTGGTATGACTTTTTTTCATGAACAAGTAGCTAAATGGTTCCTAAACAAGCTCGCGGAAACAGCATCTCAATATCTTGTTCCTAACCTAAAATATCGGCCAAAGAAAACTGTATACGAAAATCCCTTAAATTTTTATTTTTTTAACTATATTTTTCTGGAATTTTTTCTATTATGTAAGTTGTGGCCCTAAAAGGACCGATTTAAAGGAGGAAGGTTTTAATGCCTCGTAAATGCTCGAAATGCTGACCATCACGCTCTATGCATTGCTGAAGCCTCTCATGACTAGACAAAACTGCAGCTTCAATTTCGGCTCGGTATGTTACGTATTGCGTTACGAATCCGGTTTTTCATATCTTCTCTAGTAATAGGTTGAGTCCGAAACACGATGTCCTTTAAGCGCCCCCATAAATAAAAATCGAGGCAAGTTAAGTCTGGCGATCGCGAGGCCATGGAAACAGACTTCCTCTTCCAATCCACCGCTGTTGAAATACTGCATTAATATGCTCGCACATTAATAGCAAAATGTGCTGGGCAACCATCCAACTGCAAAAACATTTTTGCAGGCACATCTTCCAACAACAACGGTAATTGATTGGCCAAAAGTCAAGAAATACATTGCCATTTAAGGATTGCTCGAAAAAATATGGCCCAATAATTCTGCCTCCCAGTATGCCACACCATACATTTAAACTCCAACGTCCTTGGCGCTGAACTTCAAGCAACCAATGGGGATTTTCTGCAGACTTATAATGCATATTGGGCATATTGACTCTCCCGTGACTACTGAAGGTGGCTTCATCGGTCCAAAGAATTTGAAATAAGAATTCTCTATTTTCGCGTATCATGCCTAACATCCAATGGCAATAGTCTAACCTTCGATCAAAATTTCAAGGCCTGCTGCAAAACGATATAATATGGGTGCATTATTAAAGTAATTAAAAAAAGTTTAAGCGAATACTTACATATTTTGATGGCCATTAGAACTTATCTATTGTCCTTCAAAATATTTTGAACCGTTGTCCGTGATGTGCCCAACTCAGTGGATAATGCTCTTGTGATGAGGATTTCCTTCAATATAGCCCAGTACACGGTTAATATTTTTTTGTGTTCTTCCAATTCTTTGCCGTTGAAACGTAGGCCGAAAACTACCATCGCAAGCTCATCATTAATCGGGGAAAAACTCTTACATCGCAAGGACGCTGATTTGGATATCGAGCCGCGTAAACTCTTTTAGCTACTGCGGCATTCTGAAGACATTCAAAATAAACCGCAAGCATATCAACAGATTCATTATTCGTAAAACGCATTTTGAAAGCACAAAAATTGCTCAAAGTAACACGAAAGTTGACAACTATTGACAATTTGAGGATTATGTATGTTTTGTTTAGGTATCTGTTTCCATTGCCTGCTTCTATTAATTGTATTTTTCGTATATATCCATAGTGAATATGCATTTAAACAAACAAAAAATAGACCTTTCGTGTAACTTTTAGCATTGCTTACTTCCCGTAGTAATTTCAAAATGGGTGATTTTATTCTTGTGAATAAATTTACGAACATTTAAAATCGTAATTTCTAGGTAACCTATTCAGAGCCGAAATTGAAGCTGCAGTTTTGTCTAACCATAAGAGGCGTCAGCAATGCACAGAGTGATGGTCAGCATTTCAAGCATTTACGGGGCATTAAAAACCTTCCTCCTTTAAATCGGTCCTTTTTAGGCCCACACCTTACATAATAGAAACAATTCCAGAAAAATATAGTTAAAAAATAAAAATTTAAGGGATTTTCGTATAAAGTTTTCTTTGACCGATATTTTAGGTTAGGAACAGGATATCGAGATGCTGTTTCCGCGAGCTTGTTAAGGCACCATTTAGCTACTTGTTCATGAAAAAAGTCATACCAGTGCGTTTAATTTTTTTGCGAAAATTAACCGTTTCTGTCGGAATGTCGAACAAAGCCCTCTAGCGACGACATGTGAAACTAACAAAACTTCAATTATTTTAACATTTGTAGCCCAAGAAAAGCTCTTTTCAACGCGCCCAAGTTTGTTAAAATCGATTAGCCGTTTCGAAGATACGGGGGGTGATTTAAGGAAACCTTTGAATACCCCCTACCACTTTATTTTATAGATACGTCCATCAAAAAGTGCCAAACAAAAAAAAATTAGATTATCCTCGACTTCAAAGATCAGTTATTTTTTTATTAGGTTAATATAGCAGAATTCACAGAAACATCACTTTTTTGGATTCAAGATTTCAGTTACGCCCCCTAGCGGCCATTTCAGAAACTTGAAAATATTTTCCAGGTTTTGTATTGGCTGTTTTAGTAATAACTTTTTTTTGCGCAAGCCTCTACGATGGATGGTTTCCCACATACAGTACCTCGCATTCTTAGTTGGCCACCCTGTACAATGCACATTATGCAAGTATTGACAAATTACGTGTAAAAAACACAAAAATTGATATTGCTTAATAACAATAGTTTATTTACCTTTTTATCTGGCCCACGTCCCGTTTCTGGACTTGTATGTTACAGTTAGGTAAATGTACCGTAGCCTGTGGAACAAACTATTATTATACAGGATAGAATTAACTGATAACACAGCCATAGACAAGAGATAAACACAACTGAACCATAGATAATAAAAGAGAAACAATAGACCAACGGAAAAAAAGATTGCAGGTAACTTAAATTTATCAGATCGGGAGCCCCTACCATGTTGCCAAATATTTTCTGTGTTTAACTAACGCTTCGTGACGCTTCGTTAAAACTGGTCGGTGAAACATTATACACTTTAATCAATTGTTAAATATTAACAAGTGATTAGTTAACCAATGATTAATGAATAGTAAACAAGGCTTGGTGAAACCGGCCCTACGTTCTTTCCTATAACGAACTTAGCTAGTGTAATTAAATCATAACTAGAATTATTGAACAGCCCATTAGTTAGTAACGAAATACATTACGTAATGAGGTTCTTGCTTAGACATTCTTAAAAGTTACGTCATACAAATAGACAAATTCGAAATCATATATCAATTTCAACTTATAGATGTAATTCGTATCAATTTACGTAAAATCATAAAATTCAATTTATGAAATGGATATTCCTTGATAAAGTTTTCGTAAAAGCGCTACTGGAACAAAATTAAATTTTATAAAAAAAATTAAATAAATCTGAAATTCGAAATAAAAACAGACACAGACACATATTTTAACATACTATACATTTTAATTATTCTCCGTTAATTAACAGTTGAAAATTGCATGAACTACTTAGAGGCGCAGTCTCTGTAAGAGGAAAACCGTGTTGGGAAAGTGCATTATGCAAAATAGAAAATTCCCTCTGTGGCTAGGTAGTTGTAAACTTTTATTACTAAAACTAAGCGAAATTTTTAGAAGCGTTAGGAGAGAAAAGACTTTTCGTTCAGAAAATAACTTCTAATCAAATCCAATTTTAAACATTGCTTGAAATCGATGACGCATCATTGAAAACTTTTCAAGGAAATGAAATGTCTTTTATCAGTTTTGGATATATAACGAATACCAAAAACTGTATATTGTGTGCGCGTATGGATCACTGAAGATACATAGGCAAAAGAACTTGACAGACGCGCCTTTCTGAAATATACGCTTATTGATAATAAATTTGTGTGCGTAGAATGCAAGTTCTCAGTCTTTCTAACCACAATTTATACATTTTGCGTAGAGTTTTGAAAAGTTACGGAAGGTATATTACAAATAAGCATGATTTAATAATTATTAACTTTTACTGATTTTCATTAGTAATAATTTAAATGTTAATCTACATCACAAATGAAATTGACTTCAATGTTCATTAATCAAAAAAATTTAAACTACTATTAATATTAAAGTAAATTATATCAATTTATGGCACGCGCTGGTAACGAAGGCTTAGTTTTTAACATATAAGTATTTGTGTTAAAGAAAAATTTAAACTCTAATACAAAATTTGTAGAATTTTATATCTCTATGTATCGATCTTATTACACAACATTTCAGAACAAAGATAACAAAGCTCTTCGGTTATATTAACACATGTATGATATGTGGGACAAACACGCCAATGTATAAAAGACAAAGTAATTCAACACAATATTGAAGATTTGCGAAAACCTTTTATAATATTTGAAAACTATAAATTGTGATACTTTAATAATTACATTCGTGTCTGTTACTGTTTGTATTCCACTTTTGTAATTGTTCGTCTTTTTATTAGGTCTATAAATAAGTTCATATAAAGAAAAAAATCTCAAAACCAATGCCCATGGTATTCTGCGTAACAAGCGGCCTGCACTTTATTTTTAAAATACATCACACCTGTAGAAAGTTTTCTGAGACGATTTTGAAACCAATGTTCCTCAGTTATTTATTTCGTTAATGCTAGTAATGTTTATAAAATCCATACCATTGTTACACATAATTTATTAAAAATCCGCTTACGCTGCCACAATTGATCTGCATTTATACGCCTGCCCTCTATTGCAGCGTAAAAGGATAAACACGTACCCACATCTGATTCATACTTTCGCATATTTGATTAATTAATATTTAGATTATTCATTATATTCTATCGATTACCCGTTACTTGGTTTCTGTACATTCATGAAACAAGCAAACTGCCACCCGCTAACCTTACACTGAATCCTGGTACCTTAATATGATTTGGTGGCAACCCGTGTTCACTCTTGCCGTGAACGACCATCCTTGGAGTATTAGGTTTAAATTCGAGACTCAGAGATAGTTTGGCTAATTGCGAAGCTGTTAGTGAATTAACCTTGCAGTAACAAAACTCTTCTTTTGTTACGGTATAAACTGGCAGGAAAACAGGATAACAGGTAAAATTGGATTTTGCTCGACTAGTCAGCGGCTAGGGTGGATTCGGTGTACTACATTTTTGCGCTCAATAGGATAGCTTACCGTAAGTCAACATAGGGATTGGAATTGACATCAAAATCGGCAAAGGGCGCCAGAGTATTTGAAAAGTCACAATAGAGGTTGAAATTCCTAATTACGTAAGTTCACAGCTCGCTGATCCTGGGACTAGCAGATCATCGCTAACCTAGGAGGCTTCAAATTTACTTACACGCTTAACTAAAATAATGGCGTGCCGCAAACTGTCACTAATCTGATCAAAAACAATAATTCTACTACATTACGTTACTCAATAAATCTGATCCTCAATGAAATTTCACTTCAACAAAAAACTCACTTTAATTCTGTTTACAACCAGTCGTAATTAACTTAATCCATCCGTCATAAAATATGCTCACATTCAAGAAAATCATTCAATGCATTAATTCATCGAGCTTCAAAAGTTACGTTAAAATTCGATAAACAACGAAACCATTCGAACGTGATTACTTTACGTCAGATAAACACAAACATAATGACGTTAATGCAAGGATCTAATTTAAAAAAAAACCTCAAATGAACGCAAGGATGATGCTGTACAACAAACGGGTTTACAACTGGAATCACATTAAAAAAACAACAGTTCGTTAACCTAAATATATGTGTATTATAAAATCACCACCTTCGAAATAATCACACAGTTGTTACATTGATCTTTTTCCAAAAAATAAAATGGTTTTATTTATCTTCCTAAGCGGTCATACTAGCTAGTGTCATCCTCTGCCCTTAATACAGTTACTGTGATATTATTATAATGCCAGCACAACAAATGGTTATTATAAATAAATTGTATACTCCGTGTAACGAATTAGACACACAGACAATTTCGATGTAAATTCGTCAGCATAATCAATAAAAAACACTCAAATAAATTTGGGTTATGGATACGCTTGCATTAAAATTTAATCGATACAAAAAAAATCAAACGTGAACTGCAAAAGAATGGCGTATTCATCCGTTTGTACATACATACAAAAAAATAAAATATATAGATTTATCACACTTCATGAACCACAGCAAAGCAAAATGCACAAAAATGTTTACCTGGACTTCCTATAGCCCTTTTGTTGTAGACCGCTGGTTTAGCTAGAGATGACTTCGGCTGCAGAAATATGCTCGAGGATGGAATGGCGCTCAGAACTCAAGGGATGGCCCGCTCGTGAAAGTTTTCTTTCCAACGGCGTCTGGATGAAAATTCGAAACCTTATCTGCGTAACCGATATCTTGTAATTAAAGATTTCCTAGCAACTCTAAACGTTAATGCCTCGCATGTAAAGCTAAATCATTTGTTTAAAACCAAAACTCCTTGTCGAAGTATTCCGACAAATCGTCACTTATAACGTCAGAACAGAATGCGAATTATGCTTTTCTACTCTACATTTAAACACAAAGTAATAATTTATACTCAATTACTATTATTTACAAAGAAACGAATTAATTTTCAACCACTACGTATCTTAATTTACGCTTGCGTCTAAATTTGATAAACAACAAAAGCTTTATTGTTTTTGTTTTAGAAAAAAAGATTCTACATGTGATTATTATCTGTACAAATCCTGAATTCTTTTAAATACTCAACAAAAGACAAATTAAAACGTTATAATCAAAAAGAGCTGCAAACATTTATGCGTAATCAAGTTCCATTGCATGGATTTATGCTACATTTCGGATGTACCGTACTGACAAATAATTTATAATTTCGAAATAAACTGGAAATATGTGATAAAATCACGGCCACGTGATACTGTTGAGACAGTTTTTGTTGGTCCAATAGGCTCAAACGAATTAAAACAGTTTTATTCCCCGCAACCTTTGGTTTTAATGTGGGGAACCCAGTCCTTCACCCAGCCTATTTGAATTATATGGGCAAATGGTTAGTTAAGGCATTGTTTCCTGCTTCAAAAATCCCCGTTTTAAGGATAATTCTTTTAAATCCCGATTATTCTTTAATCAAGTATAGGGTAAACATCAGAAGAGGACAGGTGTAACATACTGACCTGTTTCATCTGGTCCCTCATCATCAAGCCCTTGCGTCTCCTAGATCACTCCTGAAATTACATATGCTTCGTATAGCTGTTGCGGTTACCATAGGACTTAATTAATTTTAATTACGTTAAATCCCCTAACCATCCCACATCTAATACGTATTACAACGCTCACGAATTATGTACAATAAACGTTGTTGACCCTGTACAATCATGGGCTTCATGTTAATTAAATACACTACGTTTTAAATGAAATGCACCACTTAGAAATAATAATGCTATCATTGTGAAATTTTGGCAAAATAATGTTCCAGTATCATATAGAAAACGATGGAAGTTTCAATGAAAAAGAACAAGTCATTATGTACTTTGCACCACTGTTAACATCAATTATCAACAATTTTTATTTATACATTTGAAGAAATCTAGTCGCTTGGTGTCAATTTTTTGTTGTTTAACTGACATATTTATTCTGAAAAAATGCCCCCAGTAAGACAACGACGAAACTTTGGCCAAGTTTAAGATTTTGACAGGGGTAAAATTATCGGCATGAAAGAAGCAGGTTTGTCATTTCGAGAAATCGGCAAAAGACTTAATCGAGGCCACACCATTTGGCCTTCTTGGTCTGAAGAAGGCATTCAACGACCTCGTCCCAGTGGAAGACCACCACGCAGCACCGATGATCGTGAAGAACGACTTCTTAGGCGGATGGCCACAAGAGATCTGTTTCAGTCAACAACTTCTGTTGCGGTGAACTCGACAGGAGCTATTGGCTGTCACCTATCAATGTCAACAATCTACAGGAGAATTATGTCTTTTACCTTACATTCGTATTGTCCGTACTGACGACCCCAGTTAACTCAAGAGCAACTGCTAGATTGGCATGGTGTCAAGAGCGGCGGGACTGGGGCCTTCAATGGAATAACATCGTCTTTAGCGACGAATCGCGTTTTTGTTTGTGGCGAAACGATGGTAGTCAGAAGGTGCGGCGGTTTCGAGGAGA
Organism: Vesta saturnalis; assembly: GCA_036346205.1. NCBI lineage: Eukaryota > Metazoa > Arthropoda > Insecta > Coleoptera > Lampyridae > Vesta > Vesta saturnalis. The sequence goes on along the minus strand of JARFJB010001857.1, from coordinate 304,212 downwards.
ACGTCGAAATTTACAGTTTGTTGTAAAACGACCCACAGGCTTAACACCTGGAGTCATGGTTTACGGCGCCATACGTGTTGGTGGAAGATCTCCTCTTGTCTTCATTCTAGGCACATTAAGTACTCAGCGTTACATTGATAATGTTTTCGAGCCAGTGGTAGTACCGTTAATGCAGACGTTGCCAAATGGTATTTCTCAACAAGATAATCTTAGACCACATACCGCACATGTTACAAGAAGGTTTCTGGATAAAGAGCAGCTACCAGTATTGCCGCGGCCTGCTCGATCGGCAGATTTTTCGCCTATTAAACATGTATGGGGCATGATAGGTCGAAGATTAAGGCAACCACCAAGGCCCCCAAACAACTTGGATAAATTACGACACCATTTCCAGGTAGCCTGGGATGAAATGCCTCAGGAGGATATAGACCATCTCATAGAAAGCATGCCTCGGAGAGTGAACGCTTGCATTGCTGTGCGTGGCGATACTACACACTATTAACATTTTGTTGTTAACTGTTAATATTTTGCTTTCAAAATTTCATCGTCTTATACATGTTAATAAAGCATTATTTTTCCATACTTTCAAGATCATAGGATTATTATTTCTAAGTGGTGCATTTCATTCAAAACGTAGTGTACAATGCATTGCACATTTCCTCACCTTTCTTTACACGTCATAAACCATTATAACAATAATGAATGAAATGCTATAATACTTTTTTACAATAATTATACAACCTCTTTTGTGATTGGTTCATGATGAAAATAGGCAGCATTATAACAATAACAATAATAATCCATGTCAGATGGATGTTTAAACCTTCCGATCAGATAGGATGCTAACTTGGAAACAAAATCCCAAATCTGCCCACTTCAATAAAAATACTAATAAAAGTGTACGGAATTAATTTTTAAGGCTTATTGGGCTTTGTATTAAGTAATTTTATTTACTTCTTTAGAAAACTTATTTAAAATTGAAATATCTTCGTAACATATGTTTAACAGCTATTTTTCTATAAAATTTGAACCCACTTAAATTTTTTCCGCCAAATCACGCGACATATCAATCCATTTCATAATTACAGTACATAATTAATTTATAATTTTAAAATGTACATATTTTTAAACCTTGTAGGTGTGCGTGTGCGAGGGTGTGGGCGCGGGCGTGCGCGTCCGCGTGCTAGTGCGAGTGCGTGTGCGTGTGGTGTGTGAGAGTGTGTGTATTTGTGAGTGTGTGTGCGTACGTATGTGGGTGCGTGAGTACGTGAGTGAGTATCTGTAGATGTGGTATATGTTACTATCTATGATAACTCCGAAACGATGACTTGATCTTTTATATTTTACAGCTGATTAGATTTTTTCGAACTGTTAAGAGGTAATTTTGGTTTTATCAAATACCTCTGAAACAGCTGCAGGTTCCAAAGATATAAAAATACCGGATAGTACAGGTCAAAAAATTATAAAGTAATTATGTTCTATGTACGTTCGTAACATGGTGGAAAAGCAATTCCTAGAATTTTGTTCAAAACTTTTTAGCTGAATAAAGATCAACTTTATGCGAACCCAAATAAGCTTTAAAAATGAATAAAATAGGATTACAAAAGGCCTAAACTTTATTACCAATATTACTATTGGAGTGGGTAGCTTTGCGTTTTTTTAAGTTAGCACCTATGTATCTGGAAACCTGCATCTGATATAAAGGTTAAAGC
>JARFJB010001857.1:285000-297500 GCA_036346205.1 Vesta saturnalis | reverse complement strand
ACACACGAACACACACGAACACACACGAACACACACGAACACACACGAACACACACGAACACACACGAACACACACGAACACACACGAACACACACAAACACACACGAACACACACGAACACACACAGAACACACGAACACACACGAACACACGAACACACGAAACACAACAACGCACACGAACACACACGCAACACACACGAACACACAGAACACACACAGAACACACACGAACACACACAGACACACACAGAACACGAACACACGAACACACAGAATCACACGAACACACACGAACACACAGAACACACGAACACGAACACGAACACACGAACACACGAAACACAGAACACACAGAACACAACGAACACATGACACACACGAACACACAGAACACACGAACACGAACACACACGAACACACGACACACGAACACACGAACACACGACACACACGAACACACGAACACACACGAACACACGAACACACGAACACACACGAACACACGAACAACGAACACACGAACACACACGAACAGAACACACGAACACACACGAACACACACGAACACACACGAACACACAGAACACACGAACACACACGAACACACGAAACACGAACAACACGAACACACGAACACACACGAACACACACGAACACACACGAACACACGAACACACAGACAACGAACACACGAACACACACGAACACACACGAACACACAGAACACACAGAACACACACGAACACACACGAACACACAGAAACACGAACACACACGAACACACGAACCACGAACAACGAACGCACACGAAACGAACGCACACGAACACGAACGCACACGAACACACGAACCACACGAACGCACACGAACGCACACGAACGCACACGAACCACGAACCACACGAACGACACGAACACGAACACACACGAACACACACGAACACACACGAACACACACGAACGCACACGAACGCACACGAACGCACACGAACACACGAACGCACACGAACACACGAACGCACACGAACGCACACGAACGCACACGAACGCACACGAACGCACACGAACGCACACGAACGCACACGAACCACACGAACACACGAACACACACGAACACACACGAACACACACGAACACACACACACACAAGCGTAATGGTCGATCTTGGCGAGATTTTGTCAAACGTTGTAAAACAAAATAAGTCGATTTAGCGTCAGGAAAAAAAAATTCGATTGCATAACCTTCTATTCTTACATATGTATATGTAATAATAATAATAATAATAATAATAATAATAATAATAATAATAATAATAATAATAATATTTATTGTCATAATAATTCAAACAAAGTGAACATCGACATTGTCAATATACAAAGATACAAAAACAAAACAAAAAACAAAAACAAAAAAACAAAAAACAAAAACAAAAACAAAAAAGATGTAGGTTGGGTGGTAAAAATGAGAAACGGTAATCATACATTGTAATAGTTATTTGGTCATTTGTATGTCGATTCTTGTAACTAACATTGAAATTAAGTATTTTACATTATTTAGGTTGTAGGATGATCTACTAACAGCATATTTTAAAACGTGTATACAAACCCCTAGACAGTTATAAAAACTGTTATTGTCCAAACAGAACGTCATATAATTTGACGAACACGCATAACCAAACAATTATTAATACTGTTTCCCTAAAGCTAAAAACTTAATAAAAAAATTTAGCTTGCGATGAAGTTTAGAACCACTAGTATAAACAGAAATCGTACACAAACCCCTAGACTTAAATATATTAAAAACGAACTAAATACACCACACAAGAAAACCAAAACCCCTCTAATTATTACCTACAGAATATGCTATTAATTATACAAGGTAACGCAGATGATACTGGATCTAGCATACGAACACCTTAAACACACTGCACCAACTACACAACTTTTCTACACGAAACACGTACTTTACACCATGACACCATATTTGTACACACAATCAACAAATATGCACTCACAACTTACAACACAAATGTATAGACCTAGTAACAAACAAAACACACGACCACACGAATTAAAACACCTACGCGTTCCGATAGCACACGCACACGCGACACGCGAACACAGGAAAATTTGTAATATATGTACCCAACGAGTAACGCTTACTGCACTGGAACAACTGAAGTACAGTCTAGCCAAATGTCCGATCATCATCATCATTAGAATTGTGTTTTGAAGACCTAAACTTCATAACAACGAAGTTCGTGCTTATTACTAACATGTTTGATTAATGATACCACACACATGATTACATGTACACCACGGAAGACTTATCACGTTTGTATTTATATGAGCTAAACGTTCTAAACCGAATTTTGATAGGTCGTTAGTCCAACATTTGTTCACACACAATTAATTTTATAAATTCTCGACACATCCTGCTTATCCACAACGTTGATTGCCTAACAGGAGTTTGCAAATTATTATCTGAAGTAGACTGTCAAATTAATTTTGAAAGATTTGAACACTGTATAAGCAGACGCTGAATCATACGCTCATTTGCTCCACGTTACCTAATGCACTACGAACTCATCCACACGTTTGCAACTATATCATAACCACTTCACGAAAACCCATTGTATGCACAATTCCTTTAATAGTGCGCAACTTTATTATAATTTTGAACTGAAAGAGGAAAATAGCAATCTATTACCAAACACTAAACGCACGAGTTATCGCACAGTGATTTGAGTTATTGGTTATGAACAGTGACAATGACCTATTATATATATATATATATATATATATATATATATATATATATATTGAGATGTTCAGAAAGAGGTAATAGAAGTATCGGACAGCTACATGACATTTGGGTAACAAAAGGTGACAGCTCGATACAAGTGCGAGACAATATTTTATATAAATCTGGTTCACGATGTAAAATAAATTTGTTTGATATAAATTAATCTGAATATCATTTGCACAGTTTGGTTTCATCATAAAGCAATTTGCTGCTACAAAATTGTCAAGAATGTTAAATATAACCATTTTCGTAAGTCATTTTAGTATTGCAATTATTGCAATAAAATTCAATTTCAAAGGTAATTTGGCAAGTGGACATTTTACAGGTGTTTAAACATGGACTATATAGTTAGGATTATGTTAGGGATAGTGTATGTTTAGTTTCAACATGCACGCAAACAAATTTAGTACAAGGGTTATAATATGGACAGTATAGACATCGCACATATTTTTGGAAGCGAATTAGTGACAAACACATACAACATTCACAACAAGAAAACATTTAGAACATTATGGCATACAGACATTTATAGTGCCGTACATTTTATAGTGAACAATTTCAAACAGAGTGTTAGACGATGAACATTCAATGCAAACTATAACATTATGCATGAACACTAACAAACACAGAAAACCAAACAAACATCACGAACACACACACAACATGAATCACCAACGATACAACACACGAACACATACGATAAACACATCGAACATCCATTTATAAACGAACGAAACAAAAAGACACACATAAAAGTTATAGACACAGCAACACCAAATAACAAACAGTGAATAACACATACAAACAAATACAAATTAAGAACAAAAACACAGAACACAGAAACAACCACAGAACCACAACGAACACACGAAACACAGAACAACAAGAAAACACACGAAACGAACAACGAAACACAGAACAAAACACGAACACAGAACAAAACAACAACACAAACACACACAACACACAAACACACACGCACACACGAAACCACACGAACACAGAACGACACAACGAAAAACAACAAACCGAACACAAGAAACACAACGAACACACGAACACACGAACAACAACAAAGCACACAGAACACACAGAACACAGAACAACACAAAAACACTAAACACGAAAACAGAACAATAAACAAACGAAACACGAAACACAAGAAACAGAAACAGAAAAAAACGAACACACGAAACACGTCACAAATGATCTACACGAACAGACGAACAACAATACACAGAAACATGGATACACGATTAAACAAATTTGAATACATAACAACACATGCACACACACACACACACACACACACACACACACACACACACACACACACACACACACAACAACACCACACAACATTTAATGAATTTGAATAAAACAATCAAATAGTTTCAAGTGAAATTACATGTAAATACATAATAGATTATAGGAAGTATTATTCAAATATTGATAAATTGAAAGGTACAACATGATTAGATTTCGACATAATTTTGGTTAGAATATACACATATTTTAAAAGTAACAAAAAAACATTTAAATATGTACAACATTTGCTATTTTTAGTAAATTCAAAGATTTGAACGACTTTTCATAAACTTAAACAATTATTAATATTATAAACAAAAACACATAATAGTACAATTAACATAATTAAGTTTAAAAACATTTAATAAAAAATTCAAAAAGATTAAATTTAAATTTTGTATTTTGAACTAATACTTTCACTATAACGAGTAGCTTAAACAAATTAATTTTCCAAGAATAATTATAAGATACGTCCAGATATGTAATCTGAGTATAAAATTAAAAACATAATATTTTAATAAATTTTCACAACGAATATCATCGTAAATTCCCAATCTATTCAATTTGATATAATTCAAATTTATACTTAATTAAATATGTTAACTAGAACAAACACCACTACACACGAATTAAAAACCGATTATTTCATACACGTATCATAGCAGTCGACACGAATAGAAATTTGTATTATTCCATCAACGATAACGTTCTTGCATCTGGTGAAAGAACTGAAAGTTAACACACTAAAGCCTGAAATCATTCTTAGAATTTGTTTGAAATTAAACTTTATAACAATCAAGATCGAACTTATTACTAACAGTTTATTACAGATAATTTACACACATGTTTTTATCACTGTAGGAAAAAATTCGTTTGTACTTATATACTAAATTTCTTTAAACGAATTGATAGTCGTTATTTGAATTTTTGTTCAATTTACAATAATTTTATAAATTCCGATATCCTTTATTCCTATCTTTTGATTCCAAATTTAAATAAAATTACGAGTGACTTTAAATTAATTTGAAAAAATTTATTAACACTTTTGTTAAACAGATATTAATTACATATTTTTAGTTCCTACTAATAATGGAGTTACGTTTTCACACTATGTTTGCAAATATTCATAACCACACGAAACCCGTATGCACAATCTTAAAGTCGAATTCTTTATACATTTGAACTGAAAAGAAATAACAACATAACAAACAATTAAAAGTCAAATTTATCTGTCACATGATTTGATTATTGTTATAATCTTATGATATGTTAAATATATATATATATATATATATATATATATAATATTAATATATATATATATATATATATATATATATATATACATACATATTTGTTGTATTAGTCCATAACAGGGAATTTAAGTAAAAACTACTTGAATATCTCTTAAACATGTCTACAGCGCAAGAAACCAAAATATTGTTTAAATAGCTACTAAAATGAATGCATCAATGAATCAAATGTAACTTGATTTCCATAAATTAAATTTCCCGTACGCAATTAAAATTTACGCGCACAGAGAAAGTAGTTCTGATAACTGCTGTCAGAGAGGTGATGACATTGCGAAATTAATGTTGGATTATCCATTCCCTACTAAGTGCGTTACATATAAGGTGCAGATTGGTAAATACAAAGAAAACTCGTTTTGTAATAGGGAACTTGCAACAAAAATTAAATAACAAAATATGAATACTTATTAACTAGGGAGCATAGTACAAACAATATACGTAAAAAAAAGAATTTTTCTTTACATCACATACGCTATATAAAAATTAAATTTTATTACGGGGCTTAGAACGGTCATATGGTCAAACGGAATATTTTTTTTAATTATTTAGGAGAAAAAATATAATATACGTATAATTAATGCATACGCGTCATCGGCGTTTTATAGTGAAGGGGCTTTGACTAGGAGTTGCTAACAACATTCTTACTTGTATGTTTCTTGCGAGCACAGGGGAAGCGTATATTATAGGTATAATAACAGATGGAAATGACACGGAGCGGGATTCTCCCGCAGCTAATTTCTGAATATTATAATATCTGGTGTAGAACAATACATAACCTTCCAATCTACAAAGTAGAAATTAAAAGAAATGATATAATTTTAATAATATAAAATTATCACGTAACCTCTTTTCTAATACGTTCATAAGGAAAATAGGCAACATTGTAAAAACAATAATAACAATAATCTATGACGTTTAAACACTCATGTCAGATAGAAGGTTATAGACATCTAGATGCTAACCTGAAAAGGAGTTCCAAAGCCACCCGCTTCTATAGAATATTGATAATACTACTTACTCAATTTTTAAACTTATTCAGCTCCGTATTAAGTAACTTTATAAAGAGTTGTTATGTAAAATTGGATTGTCCTTAAAAAATATGTTTGCACATTTACCTATAAAGTTGATCGTTACTCAGATATTGAAAAAATGCGATCTAAACCTAAATTCTACCTCAGGAACTTTTTGCCGCCTTTGTCTACAATACATCAATTGAAAACTTCTTTACAAGCCTATGCCCCGCATATGCTTCTTGAGCCTGTAGTCATAATGTTATGGTACCCTTGACAATTTTCAAAAGTTTAACTTTGGTATAGAACGTAACACGAAGAAAAATGCTGCTAAGCAACTTATAAAAGCACATATTTTATAAAAGAAAAGAAATGAGTTTTCAAAATTTGTTATAAAAAATTTCTGCCACAGGGCATGCGAATAAATTTGAATTCTTAACAGGAAAATTTTTAACAGAACACTTTATTAACTATTTAAATAATATTTTGAGTCTTCACTCCGTTTTAAAAAATTGAAAAACTAAAATTCTTTTACATTTCCTTTACTGAAATATTTTTCTCTTTTATACCGTTGTGGTTATAATTGTTGAAATATATTGTGAATATAAGGGAACTGTATACTCATCATTATTTTGATCGTATAAAATTACTTTAAAGTTTCCATAACTAATTAAAGATTCATAAATATCACAAATGTTCGTTCGTAAAGTTCCGTTTAAGTCTTCTGTTTTAAAAAGGCAAAAAATTCAGTTTTTTGTGTACGCTGGAGAGAATAAAAAACTGTAAGTGAAATGCAAATTTCATTACGATCGTGACGTCCAACAATATATTTTTTGTTCAGTGATTTGTGAGACAAAAATATAATAAAAAAACAATGCAAACAAGTAACCTAACAACACAAATGAAGCTCTAATGAACTATGCGGCGTATATTATCGCAATTGCAATGAAACATATACATCGTGCCGTGTGACGCCAGGCATGTTTTCAAACGATAATCACAAAAGAATTATTAATTATTAAGGCGTCGTACTCTGCACACCTTATTTTCTAGCATACCTAAATACTTTTATCTAACATAACGTGCAAGTTTAGTATTAGACCAATTCTTGAAAACTTGTTGCCAGGCAATAGGCACGAAGGCATGTAAGGTTTGAGTGGCTATTACAACTAGTGCGAAAAAGAATCTAGACAGTTATTGTTATTAAGTTATAAAAATATTTTTATTTCTCACTAGCATTTGTTCTTAAAGCATAAACTAAATCTTCTCTCCCTCGGATGATAATGAATATATTATTACTTACCAAATTAATAATCAGATTATTATTGTAACATTACCATTAAATGTCAACAAAGGGAAATGTCATAAATCTATAGATATTTCAAACATTGTGGTAGTAGAATAAATAATACATAAACCACAGTAGAAAACACTATGTTTGTGTCCCATCATTTCCATCAGTGTTCTGCAGTTTGGCTTAGACAATTATTATCCCTACCTTGATATATAACATGGTATTGCTAAGTTTTACTAACGCCTCGGGCTAAATGGTAAGCTCTCGCGTCGAAAAATGTGTAAAACAGTGCACTAATTACGAAAACTCCTAATTTTACACATAAAAAATAACGAAAGTTTAATAAAAAGCAATTCGAACAAAAAAAAAAGTAAAAAAAGGGAACAAGCTTGCAAATGATGAGCATAATAACACTTATTTAATGACAAAAGTTTATTTGAATCGTAACAGGATTCATATTTTTAACTTTTGAAACATGTTTCCCATACATAAATAAGACAATTTTGACTACTTACCTGTAATGCTACATAAGCAACAGAATTGGGTATGTGAACATAACGTCACTTTTTAAGAACTTTTTTAAAATATAGATTCCCTCATTATTGACAGAAGTAAAATTAGTTCACTACCAAAAATTATACTTACCCACCTAAAGTACATCAATTCGTGCTAAACTTCTGCTAATTTGTTAGTTGATTACGAATGTAACATAACCATGTTGGCGAGACATACTAGATGGAAATGTTCTACCGTCGAGTAACGTTATATTCGTGAATCTTTCTCTGTAAGAAAGGACACTGCGGCCTAGTTGTTTATCGACATTCCATCAACGTACACTGATTCTCTTTTGATAAATTAAATTAACATAGAAGTTCTGAATATTGTAACACATGATAATATTTTGAAGGCGTTTTCCTCTAGGAAATATTTTTGAGTGAATGAGTTAACTACACATACATACAAGACTCACTTAATAATGTATAACATTTCTTTTTATATAGAACATTTTCTAATGACGTCACACAATTAACCTTAAATTTCTTGGTTGGCACACGTTTGTATTCTTTTATGTATTAAATATACATTTTATGATATATTTGGTAATGTAGTCCCTACATTGAATTATAAATAATATAAGTAGCTTTCCTGATAATAAGAAGTAAATTATACGGGGTGGTCCGTAACTAATGGTCCAAAGTGAAATGTAAGGTTCCCGGCCTTAAAATCTGGCGCAACTTGCTTTAATAAAATATTGATAATAAAAGCCACAGGGTCTTTCTCATTTTTGGTACAACAAATAAATAATATTGATTTTAGCTTATTAATACGTTTTTATTATGTGCAATGGCGTAGAACGCAGGGGGTAACTTTAACAGTTTCTGAGATATTTGCATTTTTAGGTATTTATTACCAACTTAGGCAGGTTATAATTCTGTTGAAATTAGGGACATCAACACGTGAAGATCAGTGTTTCGGGTCGGGTAGCAAAAACTTTATTTTGTAATGATTCTGAAAATACTTACTATAAATTTTCTTATTCTTGTAAATAATATTCCATATCATTTCTCCCTTTGCCCAATTTACTTTTAAACAATCAAAATTCATACACTCCGCTGTATTTAATAGAACCTTCATCCTGCATAAAAAGTTCACTCCCCTTCCATACCGCCATTCACTCAAAACTACACTTCTAAGCAGTAAACCGATATAACTCATTTAATAAAAATTAGCACCTGTTAACGAATCAGTTGTTTTTTATCAAAAAGTAACTTGTACAGGCTGTCCCAAATTCGAGGGCAAGCATGGGGATCTCGCTTATTATAAGAGATAGGATATAGGTTTACATTCGGCACTTTTGCTAAATTCGATGCCGAGTAATAATCTGAAAAGAAATTTGAGCTAATTCGAATGGATTTGGTTTTATGCTCAAAAAACTAAAAATTTCGGTTTTTGTTTTTCGCGTATGGCTACCTTATTATTAGGAATTTTCAAAATTCGATTAAGCACGCGTCAAGCGGCCCGCGACACGCGCCACGCGACACACGTCACGCGACAAGCGACACGAGGAATACGAGACACGACATACTACACACGACACACGACGCACGACACACGACACATGATAGACGACGCACGATACACGACACACGACACACGACACACAACATACGACACACGGCACACGACACACGACACACGACACACGACACGCGTCACACGACGCACGATAGACGACATACGACACACGACACACGACACACACACGACACACGACACGACACACGACACACGACACACGACACACGACACGACTACGACACGACACGACACGACACACGACACACGACTACGACGACGACACGACACGACACACGACGACACGACACACGACAACGACACACGACACACGACACACGACACGACGACACGACACACGACACACGACACGACACACGATAGACGACATACGATACGACGACACACGACACACGACACACGACACGCGACACACACACACACACACGACACACAGACACACGACACACACACGACACACGACACACCACACACGCCGCACATACGACACACAACGACACACGCAATGGCGACACGCTAATCGACAGACGCACGACACTGCGCACGACCGCTACACGCGACTTACGACACACGACAGACAACACAACGACACGACGACGATACGCACACACACACGCACGACACGACACGCACGCGCACACGACACGCGCACGACGCACACGCACACGAACGACACGCACACGCACAGCACGACGCACACGCACACGCACACGACATACGCACACGACACACGCACACGCACACGCACACGCACACCCACGACACACGACACACGACACGACGCACGACACACGACACACGACACGCGACACACGACACACGACACACGACACACACGCGCACGCGCACGCGCACGCACACGCACACGCACGCCCACACGCACGCGCACACGCACGCGCACGCTCACGCTCACGCTCACGCGCACACGCACACGCACACGCACACGACGACACGCACACGACACACACACACACACGCACGCACACCGCACGCCGACACGCGCACCGCACTCGCACACCGCACCACGCACCGCACCACGCACCCACACCCACACCCACACCCCAGCACCCACACCCACACGCACACGCACACGCACACGCACGCACGCACGCACACACACCCTAACATTGCCGATCTTGTCGAAACTTTGTCAAACGTTGTGAAATGACCTAATGAGTCGATACAGCGACAGTAAAAAAGCCGTGCTTAATCTTCAGTACCTACAAATGAATATGTAGGTTGAAAGGTAAAAAGAAGTTGCATAGTTGCCCTAAAAGATTATTTCATTTCATTTATTTCCACTTTGTAGGTAGGAAGGTGTGCTGTACCACTCCAGATATTCTGATATAATTAATTCTTAAGGATTGGGATAATACACACGAATGCATGTAGATACCCATGCTCGAGCACGTATGTACTCATGGGCACCCGTGAGCCCTTTCAGACATGTTTTACGTCTTCCGAAAGCGTTGTTTTGTAATCAGCGAATGTATAGTCTAGAACGCTTTCTTACTCGATAATACCACTACTGACTAATTAATTATAAAATTTAGAGGCAAGGGTATGTGGAACATACGGTTATTCCATAAAATTTAGTTTTTATAGCAGTTTAAAGACATCATATGCGGTGTAAATCATCATTTGTTGAAAATATGCTTTGTTTTCAATTTAATAGTAAAACTCTATTTCGTTGTTATGTAAATTTAGAAATCCTGAAAACTAAGCGATGCTATAGCCAGGTTTCTGAGGTTAAACGATTCTCGTATCTCCAAACTTTTCACCATTCAAGCAACGAAGCGTACGCGCTGGTAGTAGAGTTCACTAACTTGGTTCATTGATAATGGTGTACAGTAAATATTTTGTTGTTGTCTGTCACTGTGGCTTGTCATCCCTCTTGGTAGCATTCGCAATATTTATAAACTAATTTGAAAAGAACAATATCTCCTCCTTATATAAATCAAATCAATTTTTCCAAACTACCTTCCAGAGTAATTTACTTAGTAAGGAATGTTATTAAAAACCACGCTTTATAGTGAAGTAAAGTATGGACGTATATTCGTTCCATTTCGGTTGCGCTTTGCTACGGTATTCAATAAACACCAATTGAAAAACTGTTTGCATAAATCGCAATAAAATGACTTAAACGTTTCATAGCACATGTCATAAAAATATTTGCCTAACTTTCTGTTTTTATTGAACGTATTTTATAGTTAAAAAGTGAATGAAAGTAGTATAAGTTGGCGTGCCTTCAACAAATGGAATAACAGAGGGGTAAAGTATAGTAGGGTTGCACCAGGGCGAGTCCTTTGGGAGACACTTTGAAAATATGCGGCTATAATTCACCCTGCCAGCCACAGCCGCTCAGCGCACCTAATTATACTAACAACGTACTGCTGTCTAGTCTGAACCTTGCGACAACAAGAAAAGCGCGCCGCAATATTTATACCGCCATTATAGCAAACCACCAAGATTTAACCCCTAAATTTAATGTTCTACCACCACTCGTACTCCTAAGTGCTTCTTTACAAAAACTGTCATTGTAATGGACGCTGCTATTATCCAAAACGTATTGTGAACTTTTTAGGAAAACGGACATGACATGAGTTTTCTGAATAAACATTTTCGTTTCATCTCATAAACTTTTTTACTAAATAGGAAGAAAATTCTAATAGTA
>JARFJB010001857.1:227500-280000 GCA_036346205.1 Vesta saturnalis | reverse complement strand
TGCGTGCGTGTGCGTGTGTGCGTGTGCGTTTGCGTGTGCGTGTGCGTGTGTGTGTGAGTGTGCGTGGGTGTGTGTGTGGCCGTATTCGGTTGTGGGTGAGAGCGGTGTGCCTGCGTGTGTCCGCGCGTGCTTGTGTGCGTGTACGTGATGCGTGCGTGTGTGTGTACGTGTGCGTGTTCGGAGGCGTGTGCTTGTACGTGTGCGTGTGCGTGTGCGTGTGCGTGTGCATGTGCATGTGCGTGTCCGTGTGCGTGTGCGTGTGAATGTGCGTGTGCGGGTAAGTATGCGTGAGCGTGTGCTTGTGCGTGCGCGTGTGCGTGTGCATGTGCGTGCGTGTGTATGCGTGTGAGCGTGTTCGTGTGTGTGCGTGTGTCTGTGCGTGTGCGTATGCGTGTGCGTGTGCGTGTGCGTGTGCTTGTGCGTGTGCGTGTGCGTGTACGGGTGCGTGTGAGCGTGTTCGTGTGTGTTTGTGTGCGTGTGTGTACGTGTGCGTGTGCGTGCGCGTATGCGTGCGCGTGTGCGTGTGCGTGTGCTTGTGCGTGTGCGTTTGCGTGTGCGTGTGCGTGTGGGTGTGAGTGGGCGTGGGAGTGTGTGTGTGTGGCCGTATTCGGTTGAGGGTGAGAGCGTGCGTTCGTGCGTGTGTCCGCGCGTGCTTGTGTGCGTGTACGTGATGCGTGCGTGTGTATGTACGTGTGCGTGTTCGGAGGCGTGTGCTTGTACGTGTGCGTGTGCGTGTGCGTGTACGTATGCTTGTGCGTGTGCGTGTGCATGTACGTGTACCTGTGCGTGTGCGTGTGCTTGTGCGTGTGCGTTTGCGTGTACGTGTGCGTGTGTGCGCGTGTGTGTGTGTGCGTGTGCGTGTGCGTGCGCTTATGCTTGTGCGTGTGTGTGGGAGTGTACGGGTGCGTGTGAGCGTGTTCGTGTGTGTTTGTGTGCGTGTGTGTACGTGTGCGTGTGCGCTGCGCCTATGCGTGCGCGCGTGCGTGTGCGTGTGCTTGTGCGTGTGCGTTTGCGTGTGCGTGTGGGTGTGAGTGTGCGTGGGTGTGTGTGTGTGTGGCCGTATTCGGTTGTGGGTGAGGGCGTGCGTTCGTGCGTGTGTCCGCGCGTGCTTGTGTGCGTGTACGTGATGCGTGTCTGTGTGTACGTGTGCGTGTTCGGAGGCGTGTACTTGTACGTGTGCGTGTGCGTGTACGTATGCTTGTGCGTGTGCGTGTGCGTTTGTGTGTGCGTGTGCGCGTTCGTGTGCGTGTGGGCGTGCGTGTGCGTGTACGTGTGCGTGTGCGTGTGCGTGTGCGTGTGCGTGGTCGTGTGCGTGAGCGTATGCGTGTGCGTATGTGTGTGCGTGTGCGTGTACGTGTACCTGTGCGTCTGCGTGTGCTTGTGCGTGTGCGTTTGTATGTGTATACGTGCGCGTGTGCGTGTGCGTATGCGTGCGCTTGTGCAAATGTTTGTGCGTGTGCGTGAACGTGCGCTGGTCAATCGCGTTTATGTGTGCGTGTTTTGTGTGTTATGTGTGTGCGCACGTACGTGCATGGGTGCGTGGTTACGTGCGAGCGTATTCGTGTGCGTGTGCGAGTGCGTAATAGTGTGGTGGTGCGTGTACTTGTGCGTGTGCTTGTGATTGTGCATGTACATGTGCGTGTGCGTTTGGGAGTGTGAGCATGTTTGCTTGTGTGTGTGTCCGTGCGTGCCTTCGTGCTTGCGTGCTTGCGTGCGTGTGCGTGTGAAGAAGGCTTACCAAATTTGTAGAGGATTTATGGTTTCGTAATTTTGCCACTTTTCTATTAGACGCTCATGTTATCACAAATCGTTCTAACCGAGGCTCAAACGTAGTTATCCTTAGAAAATTATAATCCGGCTGTTATGGCTTATAAACTCGTTCATCAAAAATACAATTTTTCTCGCGGTCTGCGAGCACAAACGTCATGTCTACAAGTACAATCAACTATTGATTTTATATTAGTAGCAATAGGCGCGAGGATTTAAAATAACTATAATTTAATTTTCTCGTTTGGGTTTGTTTCTGTGTAGTTATGTGTGTTGTTTTCTCTTGAAAATTGTAACTATGTCACATAGTTAGACATAAAAATTGAACATGTTTCGTCATCAAAATGTAACATTTTCTATTTAAATTATTGTTGTATCCTTTACCACGATAAATAATAATTTAACTTTTCTTTATATACGTTTATGTACTTATTGCTGTTTTGAAATTTTCCTAATCACCCATCTTTACTTAAATTCTATCCTTGAAATTCATACTAATTTACGACATTAACGAGATCTAGAGGGGTAGGTAAAAGACCTTGCTTTGATAATAACTACTTCCGCAAAAATAAGAGAGAGCACATGTTTTCATTTAACTGTTTAAAATAATTTGCTTCGTTTAATTAAGTTAACTTATTCAAGTATAGTAGTGGTTGGATATACATTCCATAACCTGAAGAATCATTTTCTTCATCTCGTACACACTATATAGTAATAATTCCATGCATTTCTTCAAATAAAAATCAATTTGATAAATTTATTTGCAGTTGGACGTTTGTGTACCACTCTCAATAAAAAATAAAACCATCTGTTACCAATAGTTATGCGATCTCTTTTGTGTGTCTTACAAGTACTATGTCAATCTATTGATTTATTTACTTAATACTGAACTTAATTACTTGCGGTAACAAGGCCATCACCTTTGCGTTCATTTATTTATTACACCCATTATTTTGGAGTTGATCTAAAACTGAAGTTTACAGTTTAATTTACTTTACACTTTACTGGGTAAACAAATTGTTTATTGAGAACTTAATTTTGTATCTTATTTATATCTGTTTCTGTGATTATATGTTAATTAGAATTTTTCTTCCAGTTTTCCTTTATCTTCACTTTTGGACTTTTACTACTTTATTTTAAAAATAATTAAAATAATACCTTTTCAGTATGTACTCGTGTATTTTTATGAATTTTTTTTTACAAATTTAAACGTTACGATAAAAAAATTACAGTTATCGTCCTCAGTAAATGATAATACTTTTAAAAAAAATTAATTAATATGTCAAATAAATATATGAAATCAGAAAACGCATACATAAGTATGCTATAATAGTTGGTACATGAAAAAGCCAACTGCAGAATGTAATTTTCTTTTAGTCAAAATTAGTTAGATCTTTAGTAAATTAAATATTATTAAAGCGTCTTGAAGATAATAAATCAGAACACCATCTAACGGATGAAGGGTAACAATGAAGAATGTCACAAATTCAATCAATCTGTAATGTAAGATGAAAATTGTGGAAAACTTTAATTTGAAAGTGATGAAAGCATTCACAGCTAAAGACAATTATATATTTAGTTAAACCGTAAAAGGATCCAATAAACAAATAATAATTACTACTTAAGGACTGTAATGGTTATTATACATTGAAGACAGAATGTGTATGCTTAATCTTATCTCAGCTATAAATCTTAAGCAATTGCAATGCCTAGGTAAAACAGCAATTAAGTTTAAAATCAAGATATGCCATTCTGTCTTTCTTTAATTACAAGATGCCAAAACGTATTTAATTTAAGTTTATTTTGGAAACTAAAGGACTTATTACAATATGTTTCATTCCTGAAGAAACAAAAAAGAAATTCGCTAGCTCTGAAGCTCTTCCACTAAAACTAGGTGGTTTACGAAATAATGACAACCTTCAAAACATATTGTCAGTACAATTATACCTCCTACATATAACCTTGGGAAACATCTTACGTTTTTGTTACAGCCTCATATAGGAAAAAAACATTTCATCACATAACATTTTCACATAGTCAAAAAATTTAATTATCGTTTGAAATATAAGTAAATACTAATTTAAAAATATTGTAGTTTCCTTATTGGTTATAAATTTCCATTCCTAAGTCCTAAAAATAAGAAACATTAAGATAAACTGACAAGAACTTAAGTTCTTACACTGTGTAAAAGTGAATCCTTAGTTTCTATAAAGCTTGGGCTGGTGTGCTTATTCGAACATTCTAATCTCTAGTACGAATACTTCAAGTGCTGTTATCACATCACTTATTTTCATAATTACAGAATTTAGGTGGTTTCGATAGAAAGCGGTTTCACAGAAAATCGTTACATTAATTAAAATCACTCGGTTTCGACAAGTTAGAATGTAGAGTAAGTAGCAAGTGCAAGGAATAAACATACAGAACTCCTAATTTCCATAATATAACTAAAGTTTCACATTCTTTATTCGAAATAATAAAACCATACTTCATTATTCTGGTAATTTGAGAAGTACTGTTAATACTCACTAGAAGGTGTTGAGCAGTTATTAACCACCCGGATCTAATGTGAAAATTTGCAATCCAAATCATACCAAGGAAGCATCCAGCCGATGTAAGGTAACTTCGTTGCCATTTTGTAATGCAAGTATTTTTGAAAAATTAAAGTTGTTTTATAATCATGTATCTAGAATTTACATTTGTTTGTTTAGTTTTTAGTTTCAATTACGTTACAACTCACTTTTACATTGGGATTTGAATTAAATTTTACGTTTTATAGAAGCTTACCATTTCCAGATACACTAATTTCTAAAACAAATAATTCATCTCTGCCTTTTAGTGTTTATTGGAAACCTACACACACCAAAAGATGAATTCGATCATGTAACAACTTCACTTGTAGTTAATGGTTATTTCCTTAAAGAAATGAGTAATATAATTTAACCTGTTACACCCGTAAAGAACAATTACCATTTAATGTGTGTATAGCCCGATAACTGCAGAACGACAACAAGTCCGTACTTCAAATTTTGTCTTTAAGGCTGTTTGCATTTGCTGAAATTGTATTATCAGTATTTTATAGAATTTTTTTCGAGTTAGCATCTAGACGTTTATTAACCTCTACCTGACATGAATTTTTAAACGTCCATCTGACATAGATTATTGTTATTGCTTTTACAATGTTACCTATTTTCGTTAAGAAAGTAATAAAAAGGAGGATGCAAAATATCCTAAAAAAATTATTATTAAAATTATCTCATTTTTTTTAATTTCCACTTTGTAGATTGGAACGTCGTGTGTTGTGTGACAGGAGTTATTATTTGGTGGTAATAATGTTAATAAAATTTATTTACTTTTTCTATGGGAAATAATTAAATATATATTGTGAGAGATTGTGCGACCCTATATATATATATATATATATATATATATATATATATATATATATATATATATATATAAAACTACATACGAGACGCTCTCCATCGTGCATGCTAAGACGAGTGTTCATATACACACAAAATTAATAAAAGTGTTAAAGTTGGCATTTACGTAACAATAAACAAGTACCGGTTTGTCCAAATTTTTCTTCAAAATTTTTAAATGCTAGAATTTTTGATATACAGTGAGCGGCTAAATTATGGAATAAATTGAATAATTCTTAAATTGGCAACTTCAGAGAAAAATCCCGATACCCGTCGATTTTTATTTTTAGACGCGCGGTTGTTCAGGTTATTAATTTATTTTTGAGGATACCTATGTAAGCGTGATGACGTCATTGATGATTTTCTTTAATGGAAAGGGGAGGTGTTGCAATGGAACTTTTGACAGATCTTTTAATTATCTAATCAGTCGTAGCAATAGTTTTCAGTATTTGGGTTACGTATACAGGGTGATTCAAGATTATTGTGGTTCTATAAAAATACAAGCGAACTAAAAAAGACAACTATTCCAAATTTGGTATGTAGACATAATAGGTCAGGATCTATCTTTTAAAACTATTTTCAAAAGTGCAACGTTGCCACTTCTACCAGAAACCCAAGGCAACTTTGAAAATTCAAATTGAATACCCTGTATGTTATTGCATTTTCGGATTCTGCATAAAATACTAAGCAACTTTTGTTAATATTTCCCTATACCCGTCTCTAAGCGTTACATAAGTGACCTCTAAAATAAAATAATAATCTGACCAACCGCACACTTAAGAATAAAAATCTACTGGTTTCGGATTTTTTTTCTGATTTTATTTGGTTTGAAAGTTCTGTCATAATAATCTTTGGAAAAAAACTGATTCACTTCATATGTCGAGCAGTTTAGTATCAAGAATACAGTAAGCACATTAAAAATGATAGCGAAAAGAAATATCAATTATGATTGGATGTGGAGATAGAACCGGAACGCAACTGCAAGTATGTAACTTATCTAATACAAAATATCCTAACAAACCTATCAGACAATCGACAGTTAGTAAAATTGAAAAAAACATAGGGAAACTGGTTACGTTAAACACGTTGCAAACACTGGTCATTTACAAATAATCGAAAATGTAAAATTAATTCACACAGGTAAGTAAGTATCTACTATTAACACAAAACACAGAAAAAATTGTTTAACATTGTAGAATTGTTTGTAACTCAATTTAAAAGTTCAAATTGCAACCCTTCTACTTCTTGACAGTAATTGAACCGATGACCACAAGCTTTTTGAACATGGTGGATCATTTCTGGACTAATCTTACGCATTTCTAATCTAATTCTATTTTTCAAATCTTCCAGATTTCGTGGTTTCTCTACGTATACTTTAGATTTTAAATAGCCCAATAGAAAAAAATCAAGAGGTGTAAGATCTGCAGATCTTGGGGGCCACTCTATAGACCCTCGTCTGCCGATCCATCTACCAGGAAAAGTTATGTTTAAAAAATCGCGAACAGGACGTGTATAGTGAAAAGGTGCACCATCTTGCTGAAACCATATATTATCATTTGGTAAATCAGGATCATTTTCATTTGGGAAAATTACTACAATGGCAGGTATAAGTTCATATTGTAAGAAGTCCAGATATCGTTGCCCTGTAAGAGTTTCATCGAAGAAAAAAGGACCAATGATTCTGTTCTCTACTATCCCCGCCCAGACATTCAATTTTTGAGGATACTGAGTGTGTAACTCATTCATCCAGTGAGGATTCTCTTTACTCCAATATCTACAGTTTTGTCGATTCACTGTACCATTTAAGGAAAATGTAGCTTCATCCGAAAAAAGAATTTGACGAAGGAATCCTGGATTGCGGTTACATAAGTCTTGCATGACTTCACAAACCTGTATTCGGCGATCCGGATAATCTTCATTGAGTTTCTGCACATTCTGGATTTTATACGGATGGTATTTCTCCTTTTTAAGTACACGTAACACCGACCTTTGTGAAATGATTTCATCAGCTGCAATTGCTCTGGAACTACTATGAGGATTTTCTACCAAACTTAACAATACATCAAGTTTTATATTTTCGTTCATTTTTGGACGACCAACATTTGCAATGTGTTTAACGTGACCAGTTTCCCTAAATTTTCTCTCAATTTTACACATTGTTGATTGTCCGATAGGTGTATCAGGATATTTTGTATTAATCAAGATGCATACTTGTAGTTGCGTTCTCGTTTTATCTCCACATCCAATCATAATTAATACTTCAATTCGTTGCGTTTCACTTAATGGTGCCATTATTATTAATTAATTATCAGTTATTCACTTAGTACAAATACCTACAATGTATAATACCATTAAGTACTGAAGTAAGTAGTAAGTGTCTTAAATTTGACTCGTGCCAACTCGATATCTAAAAATCTGTTCTTTTTGCTACTTTCTTTTTGTTGTCAGTTTTAAACTGAACTATTTCTGCATTCTTGATACTAAACTGCTCGACATATGAAGTGAATCAGTTTTTTCCAAAGATTATTATGACAGAACTTTCAAACCAAATAAAATCAGAAAAAAATTCCGAAACCAGTCGATTTTTATTTTTAAGTGTGCGGTTGGTCAGATTATTATTTTATTTTAGAGGTCATTTGTAACGCTTAGAGACGGGTATAGGGAAATATTAACATAAGTTGCTTAGAATTTTATGCAGAATCCGAAAATTTGGAATAGTTGTCTTTTTTAGTTCGCTTGTATTTTTATAGAACAACAATAATCTTGAATCACCCTGTATACGTAACCCAACTACTCAAAATTATTGCTACGACTGATTAGATAATTAAAAGATCTCTCAAAAGTTCCATTGCAACACCTCCCCTTTCCATTAAAGAAAATTATCAATGACGTCATCGCGCTCACATGGGTAACCTCAAAAATAAATTAATAACCTGAACAATCGCGCGTCTAAAAATAAAAATCGACGGGTATCGGGATTTTTCTCTGAAGTTGCCGATTTAAGAATTATTCAATTTATTCCATAATTTAGCCGCTCACGGTATATATATATATATATATATATATATATATATATATATATATATATATATATATATATATATATATATATACCGTGTCCCATATAAAAACGTTTTGCTTGGGGATCTCGGAAACGGTAAGAGATAGAAAGTCGATTAAATAGGATAAAAGTTGGGCATTCGAGGGAACGTGTTTATGGTGTTTGTAAAACTCTTTTCATTTTGAGACATTTGAAAAAAAACTGAAATTTTCTTTATTCTTTATTTGAAGAATTATCAAAAAACGAAAGCACATTTTCATGACCACTTTTTCTACTTGGATGATACGATTTAATAAATCGTATCATCCAATTTTTTATTTAAGGTTTCGTATCATAGCAACCATCATCAACTTTATTTTTTAAATACAAAAAAAAAATTGTTTTTAACCTATTTAAATTCTCTCTTTGATTCTGAATTCAACGATATATCACACTTTATATTTTTGATGCGTTTCGAACGAGAAAATTCATTTTCAATGAGTTCTACAAACACCATAAATACCTTCCCTCGAATGCGCAACTTTTGTCCTATTTAATCGACTTTCTATCTCTTACTGTTTCCGAGATCCCCATACAAAACATTTTTATATTATGATATGACTGTGTTTTATTCTAAGTCAGTTTAGCAATCTATTACAGTTTTAATAGGACAAAAAGGAGTATAAAGCTGATCGGATGTTAAAGTAACCTCGTCTGAGTCACGTTGCCTCTGAACCACCGTCGCCGCCTTGACGTAATTGATTTATCCCGGACCACAACTTTAATGAAGATTAACACTGCTCTATAGCTGGTAAAATGTTGATGTTCGTCAATTAAGAGCAACTTTTGAAATCGTTTTGGTCGTGTTTGCTTGTGCTAGCTTTAATTTAGCAATTCCGATCGTGGTTTCACTCCATTTCAAATTTAATAGGGACGTAGTCCCTAATGACTTAGAGAATGACTCGAAACTTGAGTTTTGCTCATAAATTTCGAATTATAATAATCTTTGAAACATGATTATGCAACATTGATTATTATTCTTTGGAAGTTTCATTACGAATTTGAAATTCATTAAACTTTTTACAAGACAAAGATTAAATTTAAATTGGAATCGTGTTAGAAAAAAAATTCAGTTCGTTTAACAAGTTTACTTAGTGGTTAAGCGGCAATTAGTAGAAGTAATGGGTCTGTATTTGTTTGGATGAACCAAATCGTTAGATTTAAGCGGTTGTGATGGTATCTATTTCCGTTTAAGTAAATCTTGATCAGCGTATTACTGTGTAAGCGATCCAAAACCTTATTATGGTTTGAATTAATAGACGAATTGAAAAGATTGTATGTGATTTAGGTGAAAAACTTTTTACTTAAATTGCTTCTATTGAATAAAAATGTTTTTCCAGAACTGATTTAACTCGTAAATCTTGTAACTATCTAAAGTCTTGTACTAATTTTATCTTGCCATTAATTTAAACTTTCCGTTACTGAAAATTTATAGTTTTACACATTTATCCTTTTTTTTCCTAAAATTTGTTGCTGAAAAGCGTGTATTCCATTCTTTCTATATATTGTATACGTGCACTTGCCTAATTACGGATTAATTAATTTACGGCTGTTTTCCCCTTCTAATTTTTCAACCATGTCACTTTGTACTTGTCAGGAAGAGGGTGTACAATATTTATCGTTATGGTAATGTAAGCCATCTCTTTTTAAGTTTGTGTGTTCCATCCTCCTTTACATACAGGAATGATTTATAATATACTATTATTTAACTGCTTTGTGTATGAGATGGTTCTAGCACTATGTTAGATCTTAAGAGCGAGAAATGTATATTGTCCTTTTTATATTAATATATTTAAACGAGCTGTAATTTTGTCCTGATGTGCAAAGGATTTTCTCATAATCTCTATCTTCATTCAATACGTTTTTTTGAGGAAGTTCCTTTATTTAATTAAATATAATCAAATACTAACGTTATGGTTAATAATTTTTCTGGACGAGTTATTAATTTTCCAACAACATTAAATGAAGTCAAAAATGGATTTTTTTAAAAGTTTCCTTTTACTCGTGTTATAGGAGTTATAGATGGAACTCACCTGTCAATTATACCCCAACATCATGTGGGTTTTCACCAAAAGCAGCACCTCTTAACAGAAAAAAAATATAACCTCAATTGCCAAATTGTCAGTGATCCAAATTTAAAAACATTAGGAATCTGTGCTGGATGTCAAAGGAGTGTTCACGATTCTGCTATATGGATAATGAGTATGTTTTTATGTATACATTTTGATATATAATAGCGGCATATAACTTTCGGTAAGTAACGTAAAGTGTATAGTATCATATATTATATATATATATATATATATATATATATATATATATATATATATATATATATATATATATAGGGTGATCAATTTACTCGGAGTTCGATAACACCGTTATCGAGAGTTGCGAAAAAAATTCATGTTTTTGAAAATTTTTTTCTCTTTGTGTTTCAAATTTAAAGGTTGATCCAATTTTTGTTCTTGATACTATATGTGATTCTAAGTTTAATTATAACAGTGTGCTGCATATTGTCTTCTAAAATACTTTTCCTTCACTTCAAATTCAAAATTTCAGCTAACTTTTACTTTTGTTACTATATTTGATATTAATTGTAATTAATGAATCCTAAAAGTAAACAATTAATGTCGGGAGAGCTGATGGGACCATTATCAGTATTTCTTGTTACCCTTCAATTGAATAAGAAAGGAACTTACAAGATGGAAACGTTTAAGTTGTCAAAGTTCGCGACAATAATAGAACAGATTTTGTAAATAAATATTAAATTAAATAACAAAGAAGTAATTATAACTCCGAATGCAAAATTAAAAATAATTGAATCATTTGGTAGCAAATAAATAACAGCCTCCGATGACAGGCGCGAGAGCCAGGAATCGCGTAGGGAGCAATCTGATTGAAACGTGGTGTGATTGAAGGGTATGTAAGTGAAAAATGTATATGTATATATGTACATTTAGATATCCATACAGTATGTATACACTTTATTATGAATATCTTTATTGGCTCTGTCTATATTCCTACTTCTGACTTCCTTACGTGTCGAGACAGTAGACAAATAACTGTCCGGTAGTAGGACGATACCATTAGTACGGAATACTACATCATCTGGAGCACGATTTGGCCAGTAACCGGTCTGATCGGTAATGTATTAGTCAAGAGAACAATACAATTGCTTCGGATCGACCTGGCTACAAGGGACCGTGAAGGACGAAACAAACAGGCCCCGTTGTTGATGACTGTGCAAGGAATGAGGGGCGAGTAGGTACGTGGAATGTTAGAGGTACGAATGGTAAGGAATTCGAAATTGCGAATACGATGTACCAAAGACACTTTGATATTATGTGTGTATCGGAGACAAAGCGCAAAGGAAAGGATATTGAGGATGGCAGCCTAGTACTATGGTCAGGAGTTGAGACTGAAGTGCATGGCGCAAAAGGAGTTGGGGTGATCGTAAGTGAAAGAGCGAAAAGATGTGTTAAACAGTACGAATTGGTGTCTCTCCGGGTAATATGGGTTAGAATGAAACAGGAGTTTTTCTTATTGCATGCCATGCACCGGTGAATGAAGAAAGAGGCCAGGAGCGTGAAAACTTCTGGAATGAAGTAGAGAACGTGTTAAACGTATGTAAGCGAAACGCAAGAGTGATGATAGTGGGGGAAATGAACGGATGAGTAGGTGTACAAAGAGAACATACTGAATGCGATCTACGAAAGTTCGGAGACTAAAGAGTGAATGAGAAGGGTGAACGCCTGGTGAACATCTGTGTGAGAGAAGCCTGTTTTATCCAATATATATATATATATATATGTATATATATATATATATATATATATATATATATATATATATATATATATATATATGGTAAAGAGGTGAATCTAAAGTATGATAGACTTGATAGTGTATGATGAACGGCTTAGAAACCTGGTCAAAGACAAAAGTAATGCGCAGATTGGATTGTGGATCGGACTACGTTTTGGTTTATCGAGAGTGCGTTTAGGGCAAAAGTGGGTCCGGAGAAGGGAAGCAAACGTTGTGCGAACGTCCAGAATTAGGGTAGATAAACTAGATTGAAGGCAACTGTAGTTAGACAGAAAAAGTGTGCTTGGTGGAGTGAGTCGGTAAAAAAGGCAATATGTAAGAAAAAGTCGCGTACATGGCAATGTTTGCTGCAAAAAATGAGATTGAGAAAAAACAATGGTATGGGGTGTACAGATTAAGAAACAAAGAAGCGAAGGAGGCAGTGACAATAAGTAAAGAGGAAGTGATGACTGTGGAAGGAGAGAAAATGCAGAATGATTTTGATGGAAACAAGAAATTCTTCTGGAAATGGGTAACAAATACAAAACGTGGCCCAAAACAGAACGCTGCAGGAGTGATGAATACGAGCAACGAAATAGTATGGGACGATTATGAAGTGAGGAAATGCTGGCAAGAATATTTCGGCAAGCTGTACAGTAGTGTGGAAAATAAGACGCAGGGTTAAATTAGGGGAATGTAGAAGGTTTGGTGAATGAAACTGAGAATATTAGGATAAATGAGGCAAAGAAAACGGTAGGGAGGTTGAAAACCGGCAAGGAAGCATGCGTAGATGAAATCACTGGTGAAATGCTAAAGTATGGGGGTGCAAAGCTTATACGAAGCTTGTATGAACTATTCAATGTATGCCTTATGTGTGAAAAAGTTCCGAGGGATTGGAAGGGCGTGATCACTGTACCACTGTATAACGGTAAGGGGAACAAGGGTGATTGCAAGAACTACATAGGAATAAGTTTGCTCAGTGTGCCTGGTAAAGTATTTGGAAGAATTCTGGTTGATAGAGTACGAGAAACTACACAAACTAAGATTTGGGATGTGCAGGGTGTCTTCATGCCAGGGAGAGGATGTATCGATCAGATGGTTGCTCTCCAGCGTGTGAAAAGTGTTTAAGGGTAAAAAGGAAGCTGTACTGTGCGTTTGTAGATCTGGAGCTTTCTCCACAGAGTGAATAGGGATAAGCTGTGGGAAATACTAAATGAATATGGCGTAAATAAAGGTCTAATAAATGGAATAAGGGAAGTATACAACGGTTGTCGGGCATATGTTAGGGTGAGAGGAGGTGTGAGTGAATACTTTAATATTGAGCAAGGAGTGCTACAAGACTGTGTGATGTCACCGTGGTTGTTCAATGTATACGTGGATAAATGTATTAGATAAACATGTACCGATACAAATGGTGTAATAGTTGGTGACGCAAATGTACTACTTCTGGTGTATGCAGGTGACTCAGTCTTATTAAGTGACCGTGCGGATGAGCTACAAACCGCTCTTAGGAAGTTTGCTACAGTCTGTAGCATGGACATGCGGTGGACACAATTACTCCAGATATGTTAAGAAAAGTCACACAAAATTTGGAAGAAAGTAGACGGTCATCAGTTTGAACATTTACTGTAGTGACAAATCCAGCAGTAGGCTCTCGGTGCATAATGTAAAACGGTCTTTTTCAAGACCGGCAACCGTATAACTTTGATAACCTTAATAAACCAAAAACCGTTTAACACATTTGTAACCTTTGTAAATCACAGAATTCTAACTGATCGACATGAGTTAATGGCGTAATTTCTAAAAATGTAACAAATACACTAATTTCTCGAAAAGTATTGAAGTTAGGTATAGGGAACCCTAATACAGTTCGAACTATTGTCAAAAGACTATTCCATTCCGATAAAAATTTCTTGGGCGTTGTATTTAAAATAACAAAGATATTTAACTTTGATGTTTGTTAACTTTACGCGTTATTCTTTGTATTTTATAAATTATGATTTGAAACAATAAACAACAGAATACGTACTTCAAATATCCTTATTACGATGACCTAGATTAGATTGTCTCATCTTTTCTGAATCGAAAAATACTTGAATTTTTTGACAACCCAACATTTTCAAAAAATGTTAAATATTTCGGAAACTGTAAGGTTTAGGTATAGGGAACTCTAATGAAAGTTAAAAGGAGGGTATTCCATTTAAAGATAATATAAGTTTGATAAGTATCAAGTTTGTAGATCACCCTGTATAAATCAAACTAATTTTAGATTGTAGTCCTAGAACACATATTCTCGCCCAAACAAATTTTGAAAAAATTCAGTCGTTTGGGTGCTAGAGACCGACGCGTTGGTGGTGGCCACCTGTATATATATATATATATATATATATATATATATATATATATATATATATATATATATATATAAAAGTAAGACAGACACCTTAACACACATGGCAACACTGCTTGGATTTTGACGTCACAAGAAGCCCACGTGGGGTCCGGATTTTCCACTTATTTTACTCGCTTACGTGTGGACGTATTCTTTCACCCTATTTTTACACACCCACGTGTGAGACCGTATTTTCAACCCTTTTTCATCCCTTATTATTTTTTATGTACCCTCATGTGAGACCGTATTTTCAACCCTTTCTTTTTATCCCTAATTATTTTTTACATACACGTGTGGGACCGTATTTTCAACCTTTCTTTTGATCTAATTATTTTTACTCGCTTACGTATAGGACGTGTATTTTCATCCCTTATTTTTAATAAAACTTATGACGCCGGTTAAAGTTGTCACCTAAACATATGGAAACACTGCTTGGATTTTGACGTCACAATAACGCCCACGCGAGACCGCATCTTCAACCCTTATTTTACTCGCTTACGTGTGGACATGATCTTTCACTAATTTTTTACACCACAACGTGTAGACGTATCATTTTTATCTATATTATATGTACCTACGTATAGAGTATATTATCTATTATAGGGTCATAATTACCTTTTTACATGTACCACGTGAGGACATATGACTTAGGTCAACCTCTTGTCTTAAAAGGTTGGTGTTGACTGTCTTACTTGGAGTTTTTTATTTATTTTGATAAATACTTTATAGCATGTGTAATAGAGTCTACAAATTTGATACATGCTGGCTTTTGGTATACCCACGTCAGATATTTATTATTTATCGTACTATGATGTATTTCATAATTTACAATTACTATAGACGTGTTTTATCATTTATAATTGCTCACTATGCTCTACATTCTTCAACTACCTATCATTTCACTCTCCCTGCTCGTCTTCAGTTGGCTGTCCTGATGTCTCTAATCTTGTCTTTTGTCCCTTCCCTTATTCTTTTACTTATGGCCTATACGGACTTTCCTGTCTACTGGCCTTGTTTCCTATCCCAGAATTCATCTATCTCTTCTAGGTCATTCTTTAAGCTACATATATACTTCCTCTCTCTTCCTCATCCTTCCTCTCCCTCTCCTCTCCCTCCCTCTCTCCCTTCCCTCTCCTCATCCCTCTCCTCTCCTCCTCTCCCATCTCCCTCTCCCTACTCTCGTCCCTACTCCTCTCCCTCTCCCGTCTCCGCTCTCCTCTCCTCTATCCCTCTCCTCTCCTCTCTCCTCTCCTCTCCCTCTCCCTCTCCTCTCCTCTCATTCCTCTACCAATCTCCCTCTCTCTCTCTCTCCCTCTCTCTCCTCTCCCAATCTCCTCTCTCTCCCTCTCCCTCTCACTCTCCTCTCCCTCTACCACTCTCCTCTCCCTTCTCCCTCTCTCTCTCTCCCTCTCCCTTCTCCTCCCTCTCCCTCTCCTCTCCCTCTCCCTCTCCCCTCCTCTCCTCTCCCTCTCTCTCCCTCTCCCTCTCCCTCTCCCTCTCTCCCTCTCCCTCTCCTCTCTCTCTCTCCCTCTCTCCTCTCCCTCTCCCTCTTCCTCCCCTCTCCCTCTTCTCCTCTCCCTCTCCTCTCCCTCTCCCTCTTTCCCTTCTCTCCTCTCCTCTTCTCCCTCTCCTCTCTCTCTCTCCTCTCCTCCCTCTCCTCTCTCTTTCCTCTCCCTCTCCTTCTCCCTCTCCCTCTTCCCTCTCCCTCTCCCTCTCCCTCTCCCTCTCCCTCTCCTCTCCTCTTCCTTTCTCCCTCTCCCTCTCCCTCTTTTTTTCCCTCTCCTCTCCTCTTCTCTCTCCCTCTCCCTTCTCCCTCTTTCTTTCTCTCCCTCTTCCCTCTCCTCTCCCTCTTTTTCTTCTCCCTCTCCCTCTCCTCTTTTCTTCCCTCTCCCTTCTCCTTTTCTCCCTCTCCTCTTTCCTCTTTTCTTCTTTTTTCTTTTTTTTTCCCTCTCCTTCTTTTTTTCCTTTTTCTCTCTCTTTTTTTCTTTCTCTCTTTTTTCTCTTTTTTTTCCTCTTCTTCTTCTTCCTCTTTTCTTTCTTTTTTCTCCTTCCTTTTTTTCTCCCTTCTCCCTTTTCTTCTTCTCTTTCTTTTTTTTTTTCTTCCCTTCTTTTTTCTTTCTTTTTAGCTTTGTTTACAATATACGTGAATAGAATAAATTATGTAATACAAAAGTGCAAACATGTTATGTTCGAAGATGACCTTAGCATATATAAAAGTGCGAAAGTTAAAACCTTTGATGATGCTATCCATCAGATTCAAGAAGATCTAAATGCCATAAACGCGTGTAGCATAAATCACGGACTTGCTCTAAATCCGGTTAAATGCAAATATATCATCTTTGGACACAACAAGCAACTTTGTAATTTGAATTATAGGGAAACTTCATATCTAAAATTAAACGCAACAGTGTTAGATCGAGTAGATAGGTTAAAGTTGTTAGGACTAACGATCGATAATAATTTGTCGTGGACCCACCAAACGAATATAATTTGTATTAGAGTGAATGCGAAAATTTACAAACTAAAAAACTGTTTATCTTACTTACCTTCAGCAGTTAAAGGTACTATAATTAACGCATTTGTTTTCAAGTTTTTTATATTGCATTTCAGTGATGACGGATCCAAACTACACCCAACTTCAGAAACTACAAGGATCACAAAACTTGTGCATGAGATGCATACTGAATTTAAGAATTGATGATAGAGCATATGATAAGTACCCTAGACTTTCCACGTTAAAAATTAAGGAACTACAATATCTTAGAATATTGTGCATTCTTCAAACCGCAATAAAAACTAATATACCTGCCTACATAAGTGATACAATCAATTTTTTTAGTGGCTATATACGTCAAACTAACAACATGCTTATTATACCTAAATATCATACAGCAGTTTATGAAAAATCTTTTATTATAGAACCCATTAAGTTGTATAATAATTTAGATGATGAAATCAAAAATATTACCTCAGTAGTTAGTTTTAAGAAAAAAATTAAGGACTTATTCCTTTCAAGACACAGACATTCAGTTTTTTTAAGAAGATGATTAAACTAGATTGCGGTATTATAGCCTTATTTAATTAACTTTTGATAAACGTCTATAACACTTAGATAACGTTAAGTTCAGATCTTTAAGTACTAAGTTCATTTTTAAAGAATAACCAATTAATTTATTCTAGTTTCAAATAATTTTGTTAGACTTACTTAAGCAATTAGTATCTACAGTAGTTTTTAACCAACTGTTTTTCTTTATAGAGTTATACTTTGTAAGAGTATCTCGTGAAGATGTAAGAAGGACTCATTGTAGACCTAATTAAACGAGATTATAATAAATAAATCTAACCAATCTCTTTTCTGTGTATGTTTGCTTTGTGTGTCGTGAGTGAGCTTTGTGCTATGAACGTGTTGATGATTCGTGAAATGCGTGCGTGTTGCGTAGTGCGTGTGCTGTTCCGTGTGGCGTGTGCGTGTTGTGTGCGTGTGCGTGTCGTGTGCGTGTTTGTGCGTGTGCTATTGTGTGTGTGTGCGTGTCGTGTGCGTGCTATTTGCGTAGTGCGTGCGATTGCGTGCGCTGCTGATTGTGTGTGATTGGTCTTTGTGTGTGTTTGTATTCTGTGTGTGTGCATTGGTGTTGTTTTCATGTTGTGTTGATATTATCTGTGTGTGTGTGTGTGTGTGTGTGTGTGTGTATGTTGTGTGTGTGTGTGTGTGTGTGTGTGTGTGTGTGTGTGTTTTGGTTTCTTGTGTGTGTGTTGTTAATCTGTCTGTACGTGCGTATGCTGTATGCGTCGTGCGTGTTGTGTGTTTGTGTGTGTGTGTGTGAGTTTGTGTGTGTGTGTGTGTGTGTTGTTGTGTGTGTGTGTGTGTGCCTGTGAGTCTATGTGTGTCTGTGAGCAGCTGCGTGTATCAGTGTGTATCTGTGTGTGTCTGTGTTTGTGTCTGTGTGCCCGTGTGTGTGTGTGTGTGTGTGTGTGTGTGAGTGTGTGTGCGTGCGTGCGTGTGTGCGTGCGTGCGTGGGTGTATGCGCGTATGTGTATAGAAGATATGGAAAATTTGTTTTTTTAACCTCCAATATATTGAAAACTGGTAGCAATTTTGACATACTTGCTATTACCTTTCTTACTAGGAATTTCATTTAGAACCGAGAAATGATAAAAGTATAGCGTGATAAATTTAAAAATATTACTTAATCGCGTATTTTGAAAAGGCCCTGTATATCAGTTGAAGCAACCATTCCGCTGAATTCTATGCAAAATGTACTAAAGCTTTGCCATTTACTTCTTTTTTGTATCTATTTAAATAAGAAAATTATGAATATGGGTCATTGTAATGAATCACTCGGTACAGTAGTGACATATAAACGTTTGGTTAATCCAATTTGAAATAGTTTGTGCTACCGAAGTTAATTAAAAAAAAAGGGAATTTTTTTCACTAAAAATGAGACAAATTGCTCTTAATCATTTAATTTTGATGGAGTTTAAACTTATCAGGTGGAAGTAAAATTTAGCGATTGTGTTAATGGAAGACTCCATATTTTGTAGTAATTTTCCGGAAATTGAATATTTACATTTGTTTCAGATTGACCTATTAGAAAAGATTTCAGTTGAACTTCAGTTATTGGTAAGTATAAGTACGATATCTTAATACCAGTATACCTTACTTCTGTAGAACATAAATAATTTCTTATAAAATGCTTTCCACAATTACCACCATGTATGAAATTTTCCCAATATTAGTATTTTTCAAACTAAATAGGCGATTAAGAATAGTAGAGCCTGAAATATGATATATATTAGATTAAACCCTAGATGTAGACACCTTGTTCTAAAATATCAGTACAACTACAAATAGTAGTTACGTTGTAGGCTTATGAGCTTTAGTTACAACTTCGAAGTTAAGGGAATTTACAATGTGTATCTGTCTGACCCGAGTATCTCGCACGGGGATTAGAGTTTCTTCCCTTCTGTGCTTCTCGATCGAACTTCTCCAGTAAATATTTTTGGTCAAATCCCTTTTATCCTCGAGTTAGAATACAACGGAATGAGTTAAAGGTGAATAGTTTAACTTTTCTACAATATGGTTTAGTTAAGTTCCGTTTTGTTAACGTCTTTGACAATTTTCTTGGTCTCTTTATCTCACTGAGAACATTTTCACTGAAATTACTTTCGAGCATTTTCAAATTAATTTGTAGTTGACACCGTTCACTGCTGGCAAAATTTCGTAATTAAATTATTCCCGAAATAAATGGTGATAAAACGATCCATAACCTTTTTAATTTAATTTTGATAATAGAGTATGGAAAATAGACATTATTGATGACCTGAGCGACTGACACATCAATAAAAATTTGTCCGTGCTGTTTTTATTAATGTTCTATATATCAGTTGAGTAGTATAAACGTTATAAAACCTAATTTTAATATCAAACCATATTTTACGTAATTTATCTTCATTTCACTAAGTAATATTTTTCGTTCATCTTATTGAATCCTCAACAGTGAAGCCTGAGATTTTTATTAATTAAGGGGATCGTATTTGCAGCGCAATAAATTATCTGTCTCTAAAGGCCTATATTGCGGTTGATTCTAATTTCAGGTGATATAGTTTATTGTAACATTTAATTAAGTATCTAGTTTTTAAATAAACTATTCCTAGTTATATTGATGTACTGTTGTGTTGTAACACCATATAGTGAAAATTGCACTAGGGATTAAATTGTGGGTTATTTCTGCAGAAATAGTTAATCGTAGGTATTCTCAGCTAAGTGTATTTAGAGGGTTTAACTGTGGTGATTATAAAAT
This sequence comes from Vesta saturnalis, assembly GCA_036346205.1. NCBI lineage: Eukaryota > Metazoa > Arthropoda > Insecta > Coleoptera > Lampyridae > Vesta > Vesta saturnalis. The sequence continues at coordinate 259,711 of JARFJB010001857.1, read as the reverse complement.
AAAACAACGCAAATTCTACATACTTCCTTTCACATTTTACAAGTTTAAGTTCCGCACCTTGATAGTATGATTTTAAAAAAGTCTGTAGATAGATTATAGATATGCTATAAACAGTGATTATTATACGGGGATTGCTCTATTTTCAACTTGCGTTGGAAATTAAACTTTTTACATAAACCTCAAACAAACTAATTTTATTGCAACAAAATGGAGCACAAACTCATTGAAGCATTCTACATTATATTATGTTATCCAAATAAAAGATATAAAATCAGTATAGCACTCACTAAACTAATAAAATTTAAAGTTATACATTTGAACACTATACAAACTAGGTGAATGCTAGTGCATTACAGGACTTTCTTGCAAAATACTGAAAAATATATGAGGTATTTTTATATCTATGAAGTATTCAACTGTTTTAGAAATATTTAATAAAAAACTAACCCTAATAAACTCCCCCCTCTCTGAGACATCCAGACATCATGGCCGATCTTGATGAAAAAAAAAATGTCGATTGCATAACCTTCTATACCTATATATGTATATGTAGGTTGAAAGATAAAAATAGATATCTCGCTTATCTTTCAAGATAACTATGGACTGTTTTATATCATTTTATAGTAACTTTCGCTCCCTTTCAAATAAAGTAAGGGTATGTGTATGTGTACCAGCAATACGAGGAATGTTTTCAATTTCCGGAAAAACCGGAAGTAGTGCTTTCATCAGGATAATATCATTTCATTAGCGAAAATGAACAAAGTTTATTTCCAAAATCCTAAGTTTGTAACCGAAATAGTTAGAAAGCTATAACAATATCAACATTAAATATTTGAAAATTCATATCTCCTATATTAGTAGCTTTAGAAGAAGTAGGTTAGTTGCATTCATAATAGTGGCTATAAAATATAAAAAAGCAAAAAACAAATGCTTGGAGAGAATTTTAAACAAATCAATTTCGAATAATTGACCCCTTAAATGTAGGCAAATTTATGCCATAATTTATTACGTAAAAAATATCTTTAACCCTTCTATTTTGTTAACATTTTGGTTTCACTTATTGGTTTCGGGTCATTATAACCCGGGAGCCAATAGTTGTCGTTAAATTGATATAACAGTAAACAATAATAAGAAATAACAAGTAGTATTTATTATTTATTATATTTTATTACGTTATTTTATTTTTATTACATTTGATTATGTAACAACCCATTTTGAGTTGTATTAAAATATACCGTAATTAATGTTCTCCGTTCATTTAGTTATAAATATAAGAAAAATTTTTAATTATTAAAAAATATAGGTATGTGGTAGGCAACCTAATTTGCATTTTGGTGTAACTTAAGTTGCATATTTTTTTAAGGGTTTATACTCCCACTTCTTTAAATTATTTTTTTCTGCTCAATATTTTCGCGCAACGGGTCATCATTGACTTAATTCTTTGCGCAAATTTTTTCGCGCACGGCTGTCACCAGATATTCGGAGCGTCCATTTTGTTCACTTCTTGTGGTACGCTGTTAGATGCAGGAAGCCATATTTTTGGGTTTCCCCTAAATTTTGTTAAAAGTGCCATTGATTTAATGGTAAGATATTTTAACGCATTATACTCAAAATTAAAACATTTGCTCTTTGCAGGCACTCTTTTTTTTACTTTTAGTTTTCTACTTTAATTACATTTTAATTACACGTTTAATTCTATTTTTACGTACGCGTTCATTTTATGATTGCAATTTTTGCATTTAAAATTTCAAGAAAATGCAATAAACGGATTATTCAATTTCATGAAGATAAGTTTATAAGAAATTTTGGGTGTGGTTTGCAACGTAAGGTATTATTTCGAGATATTACGCAACATTGATACAAGGATTACATCACCTTGGTTTGCATTTCCGCATTTATTTTTTTAATACCAGGGGTTCTCAAGAAAATTTATTATATTTTGTACAGGTATTTATATTTATAACAATTATTTAGCAATTTAAGGCTAATTTTTAAGGTATATTTTATTTAACCCTATCATTAACTGTTAATAAACATAGTTAGAATATTTTTTATTTTTTTTACATTTTGGTAGAATTTTTATTGTAAACAACCTCGGTTTAGTTATTCCGAGCATAATTAAAAAATAACTAGGCATCCGAGATCATTTTTATGAGTGTTACATGGCAGTTATTATATTGATGTTCAGTGGAAGTAATCGAGCAGAAATTGTGGTAATTAAGCAAATCAAAAGATTGAATCGGCCCTACTTTAATCAACCGACTGGGACAAAGGCATTATTTGCGGTGAACAGGTTGTATCTCACGTTAGTTTAATGATTTGTTTGTGAGAACATTTTTACACCCATATATACTCATTTATTAACAACCAATTTATTTATTATTAAATTTTACACCAATAGTAACAACCTTTTTTCATGTTGTACTAAATTATACTTTAATTTTAGATCTTTCATTCATTTAGTAGTAAACATAAGAAAAGTTTTTAAGTTTTGCATTTCATAGTACATATCTTTTTAAGTGTAATATTTCATAAAGATTTATATTTCCTTTCCGTAAGAAATTGATGCTGATCGCGCAAAGCGTGATAACTTAATTCTATGCGCAGATGCGTGGGACACTTACAGGAGTCACTCTGAAAGCCTCTATTAAATTCACTTCCTGCTAAATGTAATAGCATGAAGCATGTAGTTTTGGGAATTTTCCTAAATTTTAGTGTAAAGTGCCATCGGTTTAGATGGTAAGAGATTTTAATTCATTATATTTTAAATTAAAACATTTGTTTTTTAGGCATTTTTTAATGCACTCTTTTAGAATGCACACTTTTGCATACTTTTTAAATGGCACTTCGATTTTTCATTTTTCTCTTCATCTTTCAATTTAAGTTTTACCTTTATTATATTACTTTTTGATTACATTTTAAATTGCAATTTTAATATACTAAAACCTCAAGAATGCTATAAATTTATTGGAAAGAAAATTTCTACGTATAAATATTAAATAATAAACTCCAGTAAGGGTGCGGTTGATCGCGTTATTACAAGATTACGCAATGATGATGTAGAAATGATATCATGCTGGTTGACCGCTCCGTATTCATAAGTAAACACAGAAAGTTGTCAAAAAGAATGTATAAAGGTATTTATGTAATGATTTTTTTAGTTCTTTAAGCATAGCTATAAGACCTTTTCTTCCTCTCCTTAATCATCCCTTAACTTGGAAATAAACCTTATTGCCCATTGTTATTTTTTGATATTAATATAAAGCTTTTATTGTTCATTAACTAGGTTTTGTTGTTCCTATAACTAAAGACAACATGGCGCTCGAGATTTCATTTCATTATATTTTTAAATTTTTTATATTGCATTTTTATTAATTAGTGAACGGAAATAATTTAGCAGATTGAATCAAGCAGCATTCAAGGTATTTGAGAAATCCTTTTATTAGAACCTCCCTATCTTAATCTTCCGACAGGGCCAACGGCAGTAGCGATTGTTATTTATTCATATTTTTTAATTAAATTTATTTGAACAATTGCTAATAGTTTAGAAGTAGCAGATTATACTGGCACCGATTAATTTTGTTATTATGTAGCGATATAAGTTATGGTGTAACAATTGGCGCCGTTTAATGTTACACATTTATACACTTATTTCTTTATTATATTATTAAAACACTTTTTATACGATTACCATCACCACATTTAATATAATTATAAAAACTTAGTAGTTAGGTGTATACATTTATTTGTTACAGTCTTGACAGTAGTAATATACATGAGCTTTACATAGGTATTTTGGGCAATTACAACATACCATATTAGTTTTATTATCATTTGAAGAGGGACAAAAATTACATCTTTTACACTTGGTTGTGGTTGATTGTTCCCTTACTTCGGCTTTACTGGTTGAAGAATGTGACTTTATAACCATTTCAGCTGCAGAAATACTTCGAGGGAGACGTTTTCTTTCTTGCAATAATGGAGTGATCAAGGAATTACCCAGTTCTTCAAGAAATAGTCGCCGTTTTGTAAGTTTTAGAGCATTTCCGGTTGGAGTTACTTCGTATCACAGAACATAAGCGTTGTAAGCTGAAACGTCCATGATATTGTAAAAGATAGTCATTGGCCATCTTTTAGTTTGCCGTCTGCATGTGTATGTTATTATTAACTTGTCTAACGTGTCTACATAACCTTTAGTTTTGATGTAATCTAACGGCTTTTTATGATCTTGGTTACACACTCCGTTATCGTGGTGCATGGTGCTCATGAGCGTAATATTTTTATTCCGTTTCGGAATATAGGAAACTATCGACGTGTCCTTGGTAAAGTAAAATTTTGAAGAAAGAACTTCTTTCCTGTTGCAGACCAATGCGGCTGGAAATTCAGGCTTATTTTTGCAAATAGTGCCAAACATCGTTATTTTTACTTTCAATAGCCCCAGATCGTACATTGTGACCTTTTAGACCATACGTAAGAGCTAGCACAACTCTTTTACCTTGAACTCTCTCTGGAGGTTCACCTTCTATTTTCTCAAGTTCACTATCCGTAAGCACTCTTTCATTGCACATTTTCAATAATAAATTTCAATTGTATTTCTTATTATAGTATATAATAAGTATAGCATCCAGTTTGATATTTACTACAAAGCTAAAACACAGATTCTCACTGTCTGCATTTATACGCGTAGCCACAGACAAGTCTCATCAGGAATAAACTTGTTTACCGGTACGCAAATAAAGCATGCAATATGCGCAATAATGTAGCAATATTATGTCATTTATTCACATGTATGAAAATAAAACAAAACTAATAAAATTCATTCCTCTATGAAAATCTGCTTCTCGTTCTTCTAATTTGAACCACACAAATCACCGGTTCATATAGACCCAAACACAGTAAGTGTAACAAATGCATTAAAAAAAAATAATTATAATTTTCTAATATCAATCTAGGTACACCGTTATTAGAGTAACGAAATAAAAGATATGCAGTGGCAACGAAATATTTAAATAAATTAACCAATTATGCGCATTAGAACGCGATTGGGTCATATTGACCAGAACACAATAGGAGGGCCAAAGAACCTTTATTTAACTACGCATATCCATTTCCAATCCTTTTGTATCTTGAGCGATATCGGAAATATATATTTCTCCAAAAAAAAATGAATATGTGATTGTAACTACGGCCATATTCAGTTTTGAAAGTTTTAAAAATTGCAAAAAATTGCATTTCATGCGAGTTATTGATGATCTGAATTTCAATCTTCTATGTTAAAATTTGAAATTTGCCCACAAAAAACACCCCTGTGTACATATTGCGTTTAAAAGCCTATTTTGTTGACATAATTGTCTCGAAGGCCTTCATTCCAAATTTCATTAAAATCATCAGTATGGTCTCGGCTGGCGAGTGACCACAGACACACATAGACATAGACACACACACACACACACACACACACACACACAACACACACACACACACACAACACATGCACACCACGCATCGCACGCACGCAACACACGACACACACACACATACACACACACACACGCACACACGCACAACACACACACACACACACACACACACACACACACACAAACACACACACACACACACACACACACACACACACACACACACACACACACACACACACACACACACACACACACACACACACACACACACACACAGACATTTGGAAAAATGTTCTTTTTTCAGGTTCAGGGAGTCGTAAAACATCAAAATAACTCAACTTTTTTTTCGATTTTTTTTCAACCTCAATACTTTCTTGTTTAGCAAGAAAGTAAAAATAACGGCAAATATATGCAGGGAATTCTAGGATGGATATTAAAGTGAAATTGGTAATTTTTTAAATAAACGTACTCGAATTTTAGAATGGAGAACGATCACCATTTTAAAGTTGTTAAAATACGAGAAATATTGTCTTCAAAAAGATACGTGTTCGACGCGTTACAGATTAAATAAGAAATCTCCATCTAGCTCAGTTGCACTAACCCAGTTAACCACTGGATGCGTGAGAGGTGTGACAATGTAGTAAATATGTGCCGGGGTAGGATCTAACTACGAATAGGGGTAACGCTACAGAACGCGATATGCAAACTATCTCCGTTACGCTTACTTTACTTATATAGGCCACTACTTCCATATGCTTAGATTATGGGAGACGGGGTGATTGGTTTGCTTAATTGGCTCTGTCAACAAATGGTTTTAGACGTATATTTGCCTATTGGTTACAATTCTACTAAGTACTTCAGCTTAAAAAATTTCATTTTACAAAATAAAGATATAAAACATAATCAAATTAAAATTGATAAACGAATATCTGGATCAATGCCATTTCTCCTCTGGACGATCTCGAATGGGGATATTCAAGTTCCTAGGACTAGGACTGGCATGTTCCGCTAGAAAGATACTGGAAGTACTGGAGCTCTCATTCTAATTCACTCTGGTTCGACATGTATTCGAATTTATGGGATTCTTAAGTTTATTGTAACTTTTGTATTACGGATCTGTATTATCAGGAAGCTCAACACAACTGTTGACAAATATCTGGGTTAATATTTTATTTTATTGCTCTTGTAAAAGTTTGGAAGGGTAGTTGTTCTTTGTATACAAAGTAGGTATTTGGATTCTTACTATTTTCTAACGAATGTTTACTCTGTGCAGAATAATCGATATTTATAAACTTAGAAATTTACGTATTAAATCTTAGATTTACACTTACGTTTTCTATATACGAGGTTCAACCTATTTTTAACCCCTGTATGATTTTCACGGGAAAATTTATTTCTAATACGTATGCGAAACGATACAGCTCGACAGCCTCTCACTTAATCTCTAACTCAGTCACCCTAACACGTGATGTCAAAAGTAACCCTTCACTCGATTAACTTATCTACATGGCTAATAAATCCCAAACATTAAACAGCAAGCTTACAATAAACGTCACAAATTCGTGTCTCAAATATTTGGAAAAATTGTTCAAAAATTATGAACACGCCAACTCGTCACAAATAACTTAAAATAAAAAAATTCAACATCGGTTTAGTGATACCGAACAATCGTACAATCTACGAAACATCAAGGTTGAAAAACATTTCAAAAGCGGTTCAAATCCAAAAACTTGCATCTACAAAAATACTAACCAACTTGGCAACAACAAATTAAACAATCACTAAACAAACATTAAACAATTTTTTTTTCAAAACGAGTACTCTCAAAATCAAACAGCCTCCTTAAATTCAAGAAATTATACGTCAAAAGTCGATAATGTAATCAAATCTGAACAAAATTTTTCTAAACCACGTTAGTCGCATCGAAATGTGGTAATGTAAAACAAAAAAACAAGCGTCGCTAAAATGTTTCTTCTTCCACTGGATACCTATAACGTCACAATTCGATACCTTATTCGAGTCTCTACAAACACTCCTTCATTCATAATTTTAATCATAAAGTAGAGTTTACTTCGTATATCTGTATCATTCTCGTCATATCTGAATGGCTTACTTCGTACTATTTTAAAATTCGATACTATCGATCAAATGCATTGTTAAATACGGCAAATTCGAAATCTGAACCAAATGAGTAGTGCACGGAGACATGAAGTAAATTGAGCATCTAAATGCGGGAAACACCAACATGTTAATAAAAATCGTAAGTAATCAAGCAAGCAGATTTTCACTGCAACACACATTAACGGAATAAAATATGCGCGGTTTAAAAGTGATTAGGTTATATAGAGCCATTTGCATGAGAATGCGAACGTAATATAATAATATGAATGCTTACAATAAAGAAAAACGTACTAATAAAAATGCATCTTATTAAAAATTGCGGTAAAATGTCTGTAGGACAATACTTTAGGGTGCTCAAATCATAAATTCCGAACGATACGGGAAGTCGTAACATTTTATAAGTAAAGCTTAATCCCCTGAAGGGGGTATCGATAAAGAACCATTTTTTCTGTCGGCATATTAACACAAATATAAGATGCAAGGTACGTGACAATACATGGCAGAGCCGTAAATTAAAAAAAAAGAAATCCTATGGGAGTACAAATTCTAGGTACAGCTTGCGGAGTATTTGGTAAGTTCTTGAATATTTTTCTTTGATTGCAAATTCGAAACTTATTCCGAATTTTATTTTGGTGTTGTATTTAATTTTAAGTTTCATTATAGCATTATATTGCGTATTGTCTTAAATTGTATTTTTCTTTGACTCCAAGTTCAAAATTTGGCTTAACTTTGGCCTTTGTTACTATATTGAATCTTAATTATAATCAATTAATCCTGAGGGTAGGCAATTGAAGTCGAGAGAGCTAACAGGATCATTATACCTGTTTATTATTGCCCTGTAATTAAATAAAAGTGAAATTTGATACATGGAAACGTCACTATTCACGACAATAATAAAACAGATTGATAAATAAATATTAAACTACATAAACAAATAACTAACTCTAACTAAACCTGAATTAAAAATAATTAAATCATTTGGTCGCAAATAAATAACAGTAAGTCTGGTAAGTAGCACTAGAACCAAGAATCGCGTAGGGATCAATCTAATTGACACATAATGTGACTGAAAATTATGTAAGTAAAAAATAGAAATGTATATGTATATTCACATAGTAAGTATACACTCTATATTATTTATATCTTTATTGACTTTGTCTATATTTCTACTTCTTGCCTCCTTACATGTCGGGGCAGTAGACATGTAACTGTCCGGTAGCAGGACAATACCGTTAGTAGGGAATGCTACATCGTCCGGGGCACGATTTGGCTGGTAACCGATCTGGCCGCTACGGCATTACTCAAGAGAACAATACAATTGCCTCAGATCAACCTGGCTACAAGGGGCCGTCAAGGTCGAAACAGACAGGCCCCGTTGCTGACGACTGTGCAAGGAATTAATGGCGAGTCGGTACGTAAAATGTTAGAGGTATGCCTGGTAAAGAACTTGAAATTGCGAACGTAATGTACGAAATGCAGCTTGATATTCTATGTGTATCGGACACAAAGCGCAAAGGAAACGATGATGTGGAGATGGACGATGACAGCCTAGTACTACTGTCAGGAGTTGAGACTGAAGTGCATGGCGCAAAAGGAGTTGGGGTGATCGTAAGTGAAAAAGCGAAAAGACGTGTTAAACAGTACGAATTGTTATCACCCTGGGTAATGTGGTTTAGAATGAAAGTGGAGTTTCGATCCCCCAAATTTTTTTAGGGTTACATTTAACAAAATATAGAACGCCACTGGAACTAACGTCAATTCTTAAACTTGTTTGCCTCTTTGTATTTCTTCGTAAACATTTTAGTTTGGAAGATACAGCCACCCTTAAACTCTACATTTTCTGCTTTGTATGTCGTCGCAATTGGCTGAGTTATTTTTATGTGTTTCCTCCCTGTCAATGCGTTGCAGTTCGAACGCTGCCTTAAAGTTTTCTTGATGTTTGATGTTGGATTTCCCGGCATCGTAAGACACTCTGTATATATTTTTATTATATAATAGAGCTTACTATCAGCTTTCAAAAAGTGTATATTGTGTGGCACTTCTTTTACATTATTAACCTCAAAAATGAATGTTACGTTAATTTAACATTTTGATGATATAGTTGGCTATGAAAAAACAAGATTATGGGTTAGGAAGTTTTATGCAAAAACACAAAATTAAAAACTAAATAAAATACCTACAACTTTACAAGCCTAATATAAATTACTAAAAGATATGTTCGAACTGATGACCATTCTATCTTATACATGCTTCTCACATTCTTCCAATTCGTTCTATAGCATTAAGCACAATAATGGGGTGATCTTGTAAATGTCTGAAAGCTTCTCTAACTGCATTTGTCAAACGTTCAATGTTATCATATTGAGTTTGGTATGTTTCATTTTGTAAGTAAAAAGGAATCTAAGACTGACAAGTCCGGAGACCTAGGAGGCCATCTTATCGTCCCATTAGTGCCAATCCATCTATTACCAAAATTGTTTTCCAAAAACGGGAGCATAATTAGCGCATTGTGAGACGGGACTCCATCCTGTTGGAAATTAATTTAGTTCAAGTGAGCTAAAGGAATTTCATATAATAGTTTAAGCTCAACCATTTATAAAATGTCCAAATATCTAGGAACGGATAAGTTCCCTTCGAAAATGAATTTTATTTTTGATCCTAATATAAGGCAGGAAACGTTTTGCCCAAATCGTCCTTGTTGTCTTTGTGGGAATATTTGGTGTTGATTTTCTTGAGATCAGAAAATGCTATTGTGCCTGCTTAAAACACCTGAATTGCTTAAATATGCCCTGTCTGACCATATGACATTTCTTCCAAAGTTGGGTACTATATTTAACATGTTTAAGTACAAACTGCAAAATATTAACCTACGTTCAGCATCGCTAGGATGTAGATGTTGAATAAGCCTAAATTTATATGGTTTATATTTATGGTGGCGAAGTATTTTTTGGTTTCTTGTTTTCGAAACTCCAATACTACTTTCTATAGTTCGCAAGAACTTATAGGATAACCCTCGACACTGGCTACAGCGGTAACGTCATCGATTTTATTTATTAAATTATATTTTTTTGACCTGGGTTTAGAGAATGATCCGTAATTAATTAAATTTCTTTTTAATCTATAAAACGTCACTTTACTAGGTTGTCTCCATTTTGGAAACGTACATAGATGTAAAGTTGCTTAATTATCAAAATGAATACCAAGGAAACTACATTTACTTGTTAAAATACAAATTTATTGCTGCGTCGGCGTTTACATTACTCTGACCAAAGTAAATCAGCATATCATATTTTCAAAGTTTCCAAAATTTTTATTTTCTGCCATATTTTGCACAATGACCAAACAATACGATTGTTGCACAAAAATAATTTTAATCAGATTTGACAAGTCGATTACGTTTAGATCAGACTAGGCCCAGCCTACTTACAAATTTAGATATAGAATATTCTTTATAAATTTATTGCCATTAATATTTTTTTCTAAAGCTGTAAGGTGCATTTTACCCAATTAAAAAAATTTGCCAGTTTGAATATGTTTCAAAAACCTAATTTGCATAATTTTTTATTATTTTTGCATAGGTTTATTATAGTCGCGTATTTACATATTTATAATTGTAATAAAGCAGTAAGAATCTAGTAGTCCTTTTTTAATACTCAAATATCTCTTGGACGTTCAAGAGAATGCGCGTTTATACTGAGTTTGTAGGTTTCATGGCTAACTATATCATCAAAATGTTAAATTAACGTAACATTCATTTTTGAGGTTAATAATGCAAAAGAAGTGCCACACAATATATACTTTTTGAAAGCTGAGAGTAAGCTCTATTATATAATAAAAAAATATACAGAGTGTTCCATTAAAAAAAAAAAAAACTTTGGTTTATTGTGAAGAAACTGACTTTTTGTGGGGAAAACTATACACGCCGCTAAATTCTACGGAAAATTCTTACAAGGCAAAGCAGTTACGAGGAGTGCTTAAAATGTGCAAATTTTTAATTTCGCCCTGTATCTCAAGTACTAATAGGACTATGACAATTCTGCTTGTGGCATCTTTCCTTTCACGAAAAAGAAGAACAAGGTTGCGAAAACCGTATATTTCTATTTTTGCTCGCAAACCTACAATTTCAACCAAAATGGGACACAGTGTAGATAACACCTACATCCATCAGTATCGCCTAAAATATACCTTTATAAACGATAAGATACAGAAATATGACATAAGATACCACCTTCTTCCATTATAAATCTCACAATTTCGAAAAATGTCACATCACGCCTTCATCTACTTGCCCCTTCAATTATAGGATTTATGGCTTGGTAAATCCCTCCGAGATTCATGATGGACAGATTCATCATCAAAAATATATTTTCATATGGTGAAGTAGTGACGTAAAGGGTATGCTTGGATAGTTGCAATATGAGGATGTCACTGTAAATCGTTTTCTGATAGAGTTGTTTTTAGAGCATTTAGTACGTATTAAGGCTATCAGTGATTGATTGACAACCTACGTTTTCCGATTTAATCGCATATGACTTCTTTTGTAGAGATATCGTAATTTGAACACAACTCCTACATTTTTTTAGTAATAGGTCAAAGTACTTGAAGTTCCTACAAAAACGCCAAAGCGAAACGTGTTGTTTTGGTGTAAATTAAATTTTAATTGCAAAGTTTTATCGAATTTAGATCTGGAAAACTTAAAAAATTAACTTTTAGAACCGTACAGTTATCAAAAAAAAATGACTAACCTTTGCATGCATTTTAGTACAAATGATGCGACTGTCTACATGTTGAAGTGCTTTTTGAAAATATTTTTTTATATTCTCTAGAAAACACATGTTAATTACATAATTAGAAAAACAAACAAGATCCGATCCCTTCTATCCTGTAACAAGTTTACCACTCACGTTAATTGCGCTTTACAGTGTTTGCAAAGCAATCAAGCTTAAATATAAGCTATTTCATGTTTGCAATGAGTAATTGCGGTTGAATTAACTTTATGGTTTGTACATTTCCTGAAAGATTTTTTTTCCTTCAAAATTCAAGTTTTCACTTGCAGATTCGTAGCTACTAATTAAAGTTTGATAGGTTGTCTTATTAGTGGTGGTTCCTTTCATTATAAAACGAATAAGAACAAAACGTAATTAAAGTTAGAAATCTGCAAGGTTGATACCGCAGAAATGCGGTTGTAATCTGAAATCTAACTTGTAATGCATCAGAATTCCCAGAGTCGTGAGCGCAACGAAGTACCTAATAAGAGAACGTATCCTACCTAGTCTGGTGTAATTATCTGCAAAGTTTTAACGCTATTTTAGTAATTTAATGCTTTCGAGCGAAGAGCCTTGTAACGTAGCGTATGGATAACATGAAACACGGTGAACACGCCTATATAATTAATTTGACGTACATTCATTGCAAATGCATAAATGCATATACATGTTTTGTATAACCGCGTAAAGAAGATTAATCTTCAATTTAGCAGTTTTAGTGTTGATAAACAATTAGGAAAGATTTCAAACGTTTAGCTTTTTTGGTTCTTCAACGATGTATTTTTGTATTAATGTTTTATACAGATCTAAACGTTTCGTCCTCAGTATGAATAAAATCTTTCAGAGTCGTTTAAGAAGTCGAAATAAATTTCATAAATTCGAAAAACTGAAAACGCAAACATGAATACAATAACCCCAAAAAAGCTAAGTATTTTAAATATGTGTAATAATGCCAAATGGAATAAACTCGATAATGAATAAATGGGGGCCTGTTCGAAAAAACTCTCGGACACATTGATTGGTATTTTTACTTGCGCATATTTTTCAACAAAAACTTTTTATACATGGTGTGTCATGTAACAGTAGCCAATACCAACTTTCTTATTTTAAACACAACACCCTGTATACATATACCTATCTTCAACTGTTTCGGAAACATTAAGTGTTTTCAGCTTTATTGCAAAAATTAACATTAACTAAAGAAAATGATTTGATTACATAAATTCAGTAGAGCAGACTCAATACAACCAGTTCAGCGTTACCTTTTACTAATATAAAATAAAAAAAAGCTATAGGTAGTTTTATTTACTTTTGGTTGGTGATAATTACTTAGCCCTACCCCAAAATAATGTCGTACCAACTTTAACAAACTTATACCCTGATCCAGCGAACCCACAAGTTCACATGGTTTCAGCAAGCTGGAACACCACCTCATTACCAAATCAATGTCCTGCAGTACCTCAACCAAATATTTCCACATCGGTGTATAGGGAGGCGAAAATCGATGGAATCCCCTGACCTGACGTCATTAGACTTCTTGTAGGGATATGTCAAAAATATTGTATACAAAACTAAACCTCTGGACTTAGTTGACTTAAGAAGACGAATAACGCTTGCCATTAGATCGGTCACGCCTGAGATGTAGAGTAACGTTAGAAAAAAATTATATTTAAGATTAGGATGTTCTCAAGACGTTTGTGGCGAGCATTTTGAACATCTCCTACATTGACATTAATGTTTTTTGTTTTTTACGTTATCAAAAAATGAACAGTATCACCTATTAGTTTTCAAGTGTGTTGTAGTGAATTTATGTAATTAAATAATTTGCTTTTGTTAATGTTAATTTTTGCAATAAACCTGGAAACACTTAATATTTCCGAAACTGTTGAAGATAAGTATAGGACATTGTACACGGGATATGTCTAGAATTTTCTGGTGAATCTAAAGATTAAATAATATACAGGGTGTTGCATTTAAAATAAGAAAGTTGGTAATAGCCACTGTTACACGACACACCCTGTATAAAAAATTTTATTGAAAAGAATGCTCTACTAAAAATACCAATCGTCGTATCCGAGCGCTTTTTCGAACACGCCCACATTTATTTATTACCGAATTTATTCCAATTGGCTGATACACACTCTATGTATCTATAATTAGACGTTTCTCGTTTTTGAGAGATGTGGCATTATTTTGAGTAGTAGAAATGGTGTTGTATAGTATGATACAATTTATTAAAATTTTGGATGATTGTGATTAATATTAAATTTTAAGTGCTGTAGATATTGTTTAATAAACACTAAAAGTTAAGAGTGCTTAATACTGCAGCCTAATACAGTAAGTATATTTCGCCTATGTATTGGTATCACGAAACCATAACTAATCTATAATTTCGCCTCCTTAACTCAATAAAAACATTAAGAAAATATCTGGTATGGAACAACATCTGACCTTCCTGTAGAGTGGAAATTAATAACATTATTAGGATAATTATGTGACCTCTTTTATAGTACGAAAATAAGCAGCATTGTAAAAATAACAACAATAATCTATGAGAGACGGACCTCTAAACCTTCATGTCAGTTAGAGGTTAATATACATATAGATAATACAGTTTAAGCAGAGCACTTGGATAGCGTGGGTGTTTTGAAGCATTGATAAACAGTAAATAGATGTTAGGTTAGTTAGAAAGTAAGAGCAAAAATTGTAGACAGAGAGATAGGGAGAACAGACAAGAAACAGGCGCCACAAGCTTTAAAAAAAGAAAAAAATTATTATTTCTTGAGACAGATCCTGTAAAGCTTGAACCAGCGAAGCAACAAGAATAGCAAATAAACGACAGTTCCCCCCGCAAGTGTAATTTATTGACAAATTTCCCCAACAATGAATGCTATGAAACAATAAAACTTCGTAATTAAGATATATTTTCAATATTAATACTGACGAGGGGAAGTCGTGAGATTTTACTTGTACTAACATCAACTTTTAAATTTATAAATAACAACCAAAGAATGTAATACCTCTCTCTGGTCCGTTTGTAAAAATCCATTATTTCGGATGTCATATTATTTAAGCAGATATTTATTAAAGTCATTTTTTCACTGCTGTTCTTATTATTTTCTTATTTAACGTTGTCCTCATTATGTTATTTTCCTAAAGTAAATCATTTAATATTCAAAATTGTCGATGGTCACTCTTACTTAACACACATTTTTAGAATTTGGAATCACTGATTACAGTTGGTAACATTGAATGTTATTTAGTGAGTTCTTAAAAAGAACGTTTCTTCTTCCGGTTTAAAAAGTTGTGCAAGCCACGCTTTAATGCTTAGAGGAATCAAATAATTTCTGGATTTATTTCATCCATCGAGGAAAGTCGGATTTATGTTTGTTCTTAAGTATAAGAAATGATTAATTGGTATTGTTTATTTTTACGTATTTTGCGGATATAAAAGGTTATTAAAAGCGTTCAGGTATACCTCGCTTCCTTTTTTGCTTCTGTACTTAAAACTTGCTTTACAATCAGCCATCACCACCGTTATCTTGTAATTTAAAATTACATACTCTAAGGAAAATTGATTGATAAATTATAGAGGTTCAACTTCCACTTCTACGTTGACTTCTAGTATAACTGTACTCTGGTGATAACTCAGACAACTATAAATGTGTTTTACTCGTTCAATCACTGTATACAAAATTGGATAGATTGCTAACTGCTTCTCACTTTTGGTAAAATGTCACATTGACTGGAAAGTGCCTTAATTAATACTACTGATTATCACGAAGATCTGTAACTAACTCCGACAACAGGAAGAATTCCAGAGCTGAATTAAAATATAATTATATGCCTTTGTGCGTGAAAGAAAATACGCTTTTAAATTCTGTAAATGTACAGCTTGCCTTACCATGTCATAGGTTCACTTAAAAGAATTATTTCGCTTGAAAATTTAATATAGTTATCTGCATTATTTTTAAAACAAGGTCAATATTACACCATTTCGATTTATTCATAGATATTTCTTTTTGTAAACATAGGTTATCCACAGGTAAATGCATTTATCGTCGAGCTCTATGTATTATTCTTTGTTAACTATATAATGTTTAAATGTTCGTCTCATTGGGAGACTAATGTATACTTGACTGTTGTTGTTTAACTAATTTATTATTTGGTTTTTATTATTGTACATTGTACAATATATTTAAATGTTTTCTCGGGTGACCTGTGCATTTTAATTAGCAATGGCAATTTAGTTGTTAATATAAATATAAATTTTCTTGTTTTGCTAAAAAGATATTCTAAATTCAAACTTCATTAGTTTGAGATCATCCTAATTCAATTTAATTAAACCTTCAATCTAAATATTACCTTAGATATTCAGGTTAATAGTTCATTTGACCTGCCTATACGTTTAATGCTTCATCTCATTTTTTTATTATATTATAGTGAATTACTGTAGGTAGTACCTTTTTAAGTTAAACAAAGAATAATTGCAACCTTTAGTTACTTTTGGGGTTTACATTATTTGAATAAAATTTTGGTATTATTTTGTGGATTATTTCTGTCTGTATAAAATTTGTATATGTATAACCTTTCTTTTACAGAAAACCTATGCAACTACCTCTCCGTGTTAGCTTGCCTGTTTCGAGTTTTGAGGAAAGGGCTCTCTTTTTTTGTATATTACTTAAAAACTCGCGGCGTCCGAATTTCTGTCCTTCGTTCTACATATATACCTTTCTTTCTAACCTCAATGTTCCCCACGCATCCAAGTGCCCTCTGGCTACTAGTCGAGGTGCCCTTCTCCCTCCCCTTCCTATTCTTATTTCCTTTTCTTTTGCATACGTGCTCAACAGCTGAGCACGTTACAAATTCTGGCGCCGAACGTGGAGCTCGACTGTAAAAAATAAATACTTTAACATTGAGGTATTGGTTTCGATTACCGAATATTTGCTTTAGATTGTTTTTCTGCTGCCTCAGGTTTAATTTAAACTCACTTTCTTTGTCGTGTATCTATTACCTTTAAATTTGTACTATCTAATTCTTGTCAAACATCATCATGTCGATCAATTGGAAGATGGATGTAAATAGCTTGTTTAAATTAGAACTGCAATATGAATTGATTTCCAGGGGATTACCTTGTGACGTGATCTTTCAGACGCAAACCTGAAAAGAAGATTTTATATATATATATATATATATATATATATATATATATATATATATATATATATATATATATATATATATACAGGGTGATTCGAGGAAGTGGCAATATTTTAAAGATATGTCGAGGAAGCCAAAATAAGTAAAATAAACTCATATGTTTAAGTCCGATTTTCATTTGTTTCAGGGATAATTGACTTTTCTTAAAATGTCAAATCTCATCAATTTTGCCTATTACGAAGTACGTTGATGTATTGACCTTATGCACGTAATTCTGAGGCGAAATCCAGAAAGGAAACTTTTAAAATAATTATTGCCCTTTTAGTAACTTTAAATTTGGCGGCTAATAAATTCTCACCAAGAACGTTCTCACTATCGCCAATATTTGCAAAATTCTAACAGGGTATTTATTTTAAGAGTTGACTTTCTGGATTACGCAACCAGAACTTAAGTGTAATTAGGTGAAAGTAGGCAACTGAAATGAAACTGACAGTTAGTTGTTAAAGTGACAGTTGTTCAACATTAGTTTTATGAAGTTGTAAAAATGACCCAAATTTAGTCATAAAGAATATGCCGATATGATATTTGTTTATGGGTTCTGTAATGGTAGTAATGTTCGTGCAGTGGAGGAGTATCGACGTCGTTTTCCGAATCGAAGAGTTCCTAACAAGCGAGTATTTCAAACTGTTTTACACATGCCGGCGAAACTGGGACATTTGCAAGTATTGTTTCTGAAAGAGAACACGGAATCGCTGTTGGACTTGAAGAAGATATTCTGGATGTGGTAGACGAAAATCCAGAGATAAGTACAAGGCGCATCGCAATCCAATTTGAAATACCACAAACAATGGCTTGGAAAACACTTAAGCAACAAGGTTTGAACGCTTATCATTTGCAAAAGTACAAAATCTCCACGAAGGCGATTATCCTTTAAGGCTACAATTTTGTCATTGGATTCGGGAAAACAGAAGATTGTGTAAAGACATTTTGTGGTCGGATGAAACTCAATTTACGCGAGATGGAATTAACAATTGCCACAATAATCATCGATGGTCGGACGAAAATCCCCATGCTACGATAGAACACAATTTCCAACATCGATTTAGCATTAACGTTTGGTGCGGTATTCTAAATGATCAATTAATCGGTCCTTTCGTATTAGATGCGCGCCTTACTGGACAAGGATATTTACGTTTTTTAGAAGACCATTTAGAAGAAATATTGGACGAAGCACCTTTAAATATTTGACAACGAATTATCTTCCAACATGATGGAGCGCCTCCTCACTATTAAAATAATGTACGAAATTTTCTGAATACCACTTTCGGCGATCTTTGGATTGGTAGAGGCGGTCCGCTTCCTTGGCCACCGAGATCACCGGATCTCACTCCCTCGATTTTTGCCTTTGGGGATGGATGAAGTCGTTAGTTTATGCTACCAAAGTGGAAACGAGGGAAGCGTTACTAGATCGCATTCTTAATGCAGCAGCTATCATTAGAGCGAACAATCGTTCATTGAAACTCGCTACTAGTGCAGTTTATAAACCCGCAAATAAGTGTATCCAAGTGGGCGGTGGTGTTTTGAAAATTTTTTAAATTAATGCTTCGAACATTTTTCGTAAATTAATGCTATTTTGTTTATTTTTGTAATTAATTTTGTAATAAATTTTGTTTGCTTTTTAAATATCTCTGAAACAAATGAAAATCGGACTTGAACATATGAGTTTATTTTACTTATTTTGGCTTCCTCGACATATTTTTAAAATATTGCCACTTCCTCCGGAATCATATATATATATATATATATATATATATATATATATATATATATATATATATATATATAACTTTTTTCGTTTAAATAGCCAAACACAAACCCTTCATTAATAATTATAGCTTCAATTATCTAAATAATCAGAGAACTTGTTCAGTTCACTATATTAATCCTAGCATGCATATACGAGTAACTAAAAATTCCAACATCGATTTAGCATTAACGTTTGGTGCGGTATTCTAATATGACTCAATTAATCGGTCATTACGTATTAGATCGCGCCTTAAAACTGGACAAGGATATTTACGTTTTTAGAAGACCATTTAGAAGAAATATTGGACGAAGCACCTTTAAATATTTGACAGACGAATTTATCTTCCAACATGATGGTAGCGCACGTCCTCACTATTAAAATAATGTAGAACATTTTCTGAATACCACTTGTCGGCGATCTTTGATTGTAGAGGCGGTCCGCTTCCTTGGCCACTCGATTGATCACCGGATGTGCACTCCTCGATTTTTGCCTAATGGTTGATGGAAATATAAGTCAGTTTTTATGAAACCGAAAGTGGAAATGGATTGGGATAGCGTTACTAGATCGCATTCTTAATGCAGCAGCTATCATGTAGAAGCGTAAACAATCGTTCATTGAAATTCTTTGCTAACTAGTGCAGTTTATTTAAACGCAACTTTTGAGCAGATGCTGATCCAAGCTGAAGGCAGCGTATAACGTGTGAAAATTGTTTCAGTAAATTAATGCTTCGAACATTTCGTAAATTAATGCTATTTTGTTTATTTGTCATTAATTTTGTAATAAATTTGTTTGACCTTTTAAATGTCTCTGAAACAAATGAAAATCGGACTTGAACTATGAGTTTATTTTACTGTAATTTTGGCTTCCAGTCGACATATTTTTAAACATATTGCCACTTCCTCACGATAATCACCCTGTATATATATATAGTATATATATATAATATACTACATATATAAGCAGTCCCAGTATATATATATACATCTGTCGTTTCAAAACCAAAGCGACGAAACCCTTCATTAATAATCTCAAGAACCAATTATAGAAAGATCGAAGACAGCTTGTTCAGTTCACTGATATTAATCCTAGCATGCATCTACGAGTTAACTATAATTCCAATTAGATACAATCAGTATTGAACACTCTTATCTATTTTAAGCCTGAAAGAGAAGAACTAACAACCGTAAGTTAAAACCATACGGTATCCAGCTCTAACGTTTGACCTAAATACATAAATAATACGAACTATACAACTGGTACAGACACAATGGTTTGAGTTTCTGCTATTGCGCACGGTAGCGCAAACAGTAGCTAATAAAATAATATCAAAAGGTGAACGCTAAACGTTACCACAGCACTGGGTGGTTTATGTAAAAGCTCAGTAATATTTACACTGAATTTGATTAAAATATGTGCACACAATTTTAACTAATGCGTTGATTAAAATATTAGAGTTTTACATTAGTGAAACCGAAAGTTAAATGGATTGGGATATTAATACGACATCCATATTGTAACAAAGGTAAACAATTTATTAAAATTCTTTGTAATATGGTTAATTTAAATGCACGTCTACAGATGGTTTTGGATCTGCTGAAGCAGTATAATTTTTCGTGTGATAGGTTCGTTAACTACCTGAATTATCTGATTGTACTATGCCATAATGGATCATGTGACCTGGTGTTGAACTAATGACTTGAGCCTTAGTATACGTAATCTCCAGACCATCGGAACATCAACGATTAATCAGATTTTAAAGTAATTCAAACACAGCTACTACATTTATTAGCAGTCCCAGTAAAGGGAAATGCGTCAAAATCTATTTAAAGCGGGACGAATTTTAAGTACATGACGTATAATCTCAACACATAATAAATTGTTAGTATATACGGGCTGTAAATATACTTTAAGCCATTACTCACTTATTGCATTTCGTGTAAGAAAAGTTTAAATGTGTTCGTATTTTAACCATAGTAAACGCGGATTTTTGAAATTAATTTTCATCATAACCAAGGTGCTTCTAGTCGCGAAATCGCGTTCATTAGTAAATGTAACCAATTTTCTATGAAGTACGGAATCATTCAAAAGTATACTTACGAGTTTGGAACAAAATCGTTATCAGATAAGACCGCGTATGGGCGACCAAAGAAAATCTTCTTTCAAGATGATGCTGTCTTAAGACGAACAATGTTATCCATATGTACAGTTAGACAGTCATCAATTCCACCCAGTTAACAAATGAAGTGAATCTAACAGGTATAATTTGTGCACTTCGTACACTGTGAGAGAAGACTGATTAGTACTTTGGATATGATAGGTGTGTATATAGCACGTAATGATAAGCCATTACTATTCCGAGAAGCAAATCGGCTGAACAGTTTGAAATGGTCAAAGGAACATCTAATTAGTTAGGACTAACAGATCCGTGGTAACAGTATCTATTTAGTGAATGAAAATCAACTTCCATTAACATCAAGTAATACGAGCTGGAAAATACGATATGTCAGAAGGTTTCAGGGAAAGAAAATTTCTCAAAGAATGTAGTCTTGCAACAATTATTAGTTCATCCATAACCTCAGTTATGGTAGTCGGAAATGGTTGCATTAGTAAACAACTATCTACGTAGGATTGGATCGTGCTGAACATACATCTCTGGAATGATGAATGCGACATAATACCGAAGTGGGCTGACTCAAACGAAAATGCTGCGAAGTGGAAACGATTTGTTTGACGAAGAAAGCTTTCAGTTTCAAGATGACAATTCGCACCTTGCAAATAGAGTGAAGCTACAGGATTGTTCAATCATGTGATGGAGATGAATGGAATTATCAGGTTGGACTGGCACGCAATCTCCAGACACTGAATCCGTCGAAAACTTGTGGAACAGGATATCTCACATCATATCGAGAAAAACCTAACGACAAAGGTCGCCCTCATCAATCTCTAATTGACGCCTGGAATCACTGCATCATTAGGGAGAAACTGGAAAAACTAGAATTCCATGCCTAAAAGATGTCAACTAGTCATCAAAAACAAGGGTTGGCCGATTAAATACTAGAATTAGTTTTAAATAAGATCATATTTGGCATAATGCAGTATACGTTTTTTTTTTGTAATATTTCAATATTTTGAATAAAGCCTTTTTTTACTAAGTTACTTCAATGTTTTTTATTTTATCATTGTGATTAAGTCCTTAGTTAAGATAGAGCTGATATAGAGAATATGGTTGAAGTGCATTCGCGTGAAGTGCTTTAAAGTTCATTTTTCATTAATTTTAAGAGGTGATGCAGGACTTTTTCACACCACTGTATCTCAATAAAGAATTGCTAATAATATGAAAGTACCATCTAGTGGTGATTCAGCAAAGTAACAAATATTTGTAAAATGCATGAATTTTAAACAAACCAAAACACACGTACACCCGATAGATGGCACTAGTAGGTGGAAATAACTATCCTAAATATTCAATTCACAGATACCTATTCAGTCTTGTTTTTCAAACAGTAATCAGAGAAAAGATACGAAAACATCTGATATCGATTTTTGCACGTTACAACGCACACACACACACACACACACACACACACACACACACACACACACACACACACACACACACACACACACACACACACACACACACACACACACGCACACACACACACACACACACACACACACACACACACACATACACACACACACACACACACACACACACACACACACACACACACACACACAAACACAACATACGCACACATATATACACATACAGGATAGCGTAAAACACACAAATTAGGGCTTATTTGGCATTAAGAAAAGTTTAAGTAAAATTCAATTGTCTCTAAAAATACGTCTACACATTACCTTATAAACTCGATCGTTATTCAAATATTGAAAAAATATGAATACGCGCGCGCACACGCACGCGCACGAGCACATCCACGACCACCCCTGCACCCGCACCAACACAAACACAGACGCAAACGCAAACTCAGACGCAGACGCCGACGCAGACGCAGATGCAGGCATAGGCACAGTCACAGACACAGGCACAGTCACAGGCACAGACACAGACACAGGCACCGACACGGCACGGGCACAGACACAGACACAGGCACAGTCAAAGGCACAGGCACAGGCACACACGAACACACACGCGCACACGCACATACGCACACACGCACGCACGCACACACGCACACTGCACACACGCACACACGAACAGGCACGCGACACGCACACACGACACAGCACCACACAGCACAGCACACGCACAGCACACACACGCACACACACACGCACACACACACACACGCCACCACACACGCACACGCACCACGCACACACACACACGCACGACACACACACACACACACACACACACACACACACACACACACACACACACACACACACGGCTGATCGCTGCGAATCGCGCAAGGTACGTTTTATTAGGCCTCCTGCGCTGTGGACGATAATGATTTTAGAAAAATGTGGAATAGAATTGTTTGATTTATATAGTGATCTGTATAAGTAAAGCAAGGCTTCCTTTTTTTGTAATTTTTGGATAGCAAGGTTTATTACTATATTCAGTTACAATTTACAGATGTTTTGTTCAATTTCCTTTTAGTTTTGCTAAATGCGTATAATTTAGACAAATACGGTTACACGGCTTGCGTTAAACAAAAATGTGTTTATCAACAGTAGGCTTGTGTGTAATGTCAAACAAGTTAGAAACAGTTCAAATAGTGAAGTTATTATTAAAAAAATCATTTATCTCGCATACTAAAGGCAAGTGTTTATCCATTACGTTTACATTTCTATTATTAGTAGTTATAGTCAAATATTTAGGAGTTAGTACAATTAATGTTGGCAGGCGATGGATTATTGCTTCAGTACAATTTGAATCCTCAGTTTGAGAGTAGATTTAATAAGTGCAGTACAATATCATCAATAAGGTACCGTGAAATTAATTTAACTTCCTGTAGCTACCTATTTGGTCTAAAAATAATGAGCAGATTTATGTATATCTTGCAAAGATTGTGGTTATTAGCATCTAATGATTTAAAATAAAAACTCTCGTTGCACTTTTATAGTTAAGAATTTTAAGCATTTTGTATCAACATGGGAAGTAAAAGCAGACTCTCCCTCTTTTATGTTTTATCGAATAATAAACGCCATTATTCCACTACATTAAAAGGCACAAATTTATTTATCCACCTTATATCACAACCCACCGCATCCACGAGCGAAGAGTGTCAGGGTAACTTTGAGAGTAATCCACGATCAAGCATAGACATTGCCATTAAAAAGTTTGCTTGTTCATTTTACAGTCACTTATCTGCCCCAACCAGATAAGTACCGGAACGGTGAAAGCTTTTCAGGAATTATATGGATAGATAAGAGGCCGAGTTATTCAATGCAGACCCGGGTTTTTACATTTGGTTAGAATTTTTTTATTTTTATTGTTATATTGTAGACAATCTGTGAGTGCATATTTTTAGCTATTTAGTTTTATAGCTATAAACAGGACTATTTCTTTATTTTAAATATTTTAAATACGATACAAATACGGAATCTTAAAGTGTATATTATTTAAAAATTACTATTAATTTTATTAAATACATAAGTAAAAAGTTTACCTCGAGTAGGATTTGAACCTACTTTGCTAGAGTACCGCGCCAACAAACTGCGCCATCAATGTTCAAGCCCCAATCGATGTAAATTTTATCTTTATGTATGTAGAACTGATGTAAATTCTAAATGTAATGAGATTACAATCAAATTACTTATATTAATGGAATGTGAGTCTGCAATATCGCAAGGATTCACACATACCAAAGCAACTTGACTAATATTTAATTATTATAACTTATAATAATGTATATTATTTGTTTATTATAATTTTTAGGAAATGGAGGGAAATGCCTACGTAACGCTATCTGAACAAAAAATAACAGAGGACAGTAACAGTTCTATTGCCTATTCTGCCGAAAATACTCTACGTACCCAAGTTAAGCACGTCGAAAATAATAATTTAACCAAAACACGTTTAGAAAATGATTTATTTCGCTTAGTAGTGATTGACAATGATGGTTCAACCCATGCGGAAGTTATTAATAAAGACAATAATATCCAAATGGACAATACCAATGCAAACAACACAATCAATCAAGTTCATAATGTCTCTGATCCAGAGGAACAAAAAAAGCAGAGAATCCAATCAGGAAATCGATGCTTTAATTCTGACTGCCGACGATGAACTAGAAACGGAAATGTTTCTATCAGAGAAATGTAAAAGTGATCAGATTATGGATATAACTGAAGCTTTACCGGTTGAATCAAATGCAGATATCTGTAATCAAGATAATGTAACAATAAGTGAATTACCTGATACAAATTTCAACTCAGATAAAAACCATTTAACCGTCAAAAACGTGCACGATGCATGTGGTGAAAAATCTTCTAAAGGTCAAGATAAACGTGCAAAAACTTGTACTTCTACAGCCTTATGGGTGTCTAATATAACTAAATCCACCAAAGCAGCAAAACTATTACAATTCATTTCAAAGGTTGGAAAAGTGGTTAATGTAAAAATTGTTACAAACGGGGAAATGTGTTTTGGATATGTTGTAATGGATAGTCTCCAAGAAGCTAGTAAATGTTTAAAAATTTTGAACAAAACAGAATTTGAGGGAAGAAAAATTAGTGTATCCTTCACCAGATTAACCCTTAACACCAATAAAAATGATAACGGAAAATTTAAATCTCATAACAATGGCAAAATGATTAATAGGAAGGAATCTCAAGAAAAGAATAAAAATTGTACAAAAACTAATTTGGAAAAAACGTACAGGCGATTTACAAGAGTTCGTAAACACTTTAGACCCAAAGATCCTTTAACAATAAAATTTGATAATAGTGAAAGGGATTACTATTACCAAAGATCACCTAGCAGTGAGCGTTGTACTAGCTCCTTACGCCAAAAACTGGAAAAGGATCGTTTCAGGTACCGATTTTTGGAGGTACAATGGCGCAACAGAAATGAATTGATAAAAGAAATGCACAGAGAAGAGAATAAACGCGAATTGGAATTTAAATTGGATCGTGAACGTAGGAAGTTACAGTTTGAAAGGGAATTATTTGCACGTGAAAGGCGTGAATTATATCGTCTAGATACCGAAAGACGTAAAATCGAAAAAGAGAGATTGGAGGTTCTTCAAGAAAGAACGAAACTTGAACAAGAGCTTCGAAAAACAAAAACAAAACAAAAAAGTGATAAGATTAGTTTAAACAGCATTATTGTTAAACCACGAACTTTGAAAAATTACAATACAAAGAATGAGAGTACTGCAAAGTGTTCAGGCCCATTAGCCCATCGGATTGGGGTCAAATTAAAAAGAGATGATTTTAAATTGGGAAAAAATGATAAAGAACGTTCCAAGTTCTCTAAAACAGGTAATATCCGAGTAGATTATAATTGTTCACTTCTGTCACCCTTAAGTCTTCATGGAAACGGTCATATACAAAACCCTAGAAAGATTAAGCGAGATATTTATAATGGTCCTACGACTGAGCATGGGATTAATAAAATTGAAGTTATTGATCGTAAATACTTCTCAGAGATTTATGACAAGATAAATATCCCATACAGATATGATTATGAACACGATGAAAGACGAAATCGCGTTCCTGGTATTCCTGGTCGTGAGCCCACCGTTAGGTAGTACCGGAAAATTTTGCCCCGAGTTCTCTTTTAATTATTTTCTTACAGATCACAATGGCTTCCTGCTAACAATTTCACGGGACTTTGGAAATCTATCGGTCCCCATGGAATTCCTACACTTCCAATGCGATACCAAGATGGCCATTTTTCCATTCCCTCCTATAGCAATAATGGTAGAATACAAACTTCTTACTACAACTCAGGAGTATTTCCACAAGAATACGCACATTATAATCAAGAAAACGGCCGGAAGTATTAATTTATATTGTGTTGTAGTTTTTTATTTGCAGATATGACACTTTAATTTAATATTAAAAAAGTTAGTTTAATCACCTAACTTAATTAAGCTGTTAGAGTTCACCTTGTAATGAAATCATGACAATTTTAATAATAAAAAAGTTATCTCATGAGTTTCAGGATAAATTAGAAATTTAAAAATTCTCATTAAACGACGTTAATCTCTCTTTAGAGAAAGTTAAAAAGCAAAAATGTCAAGTTTCATATAACTGACTTTTTAAGTTAATTAAGAAAGGGCCGATTTATATTTTTAACTGTAGAAACCGTTAAGCCAATAATAGTTCAAAATGTGTTTTGCAAATAAAAAAGGTTGATGAGTAAATGCTCAAAGAGAAACGCATTCTGAATAAAATTGTATACATAAAGTAAATTAAACAGCATTTAAATGGGACCGCAGTGGTGGGTCTGGTGCTTACGTCTCAATTAAAGTGTCACAAGACAATTGGGGGTTGTCTTTTCCTGTACCAAGAAGAAAGGAGAACATTCTACTTTATGTAGCACAATTCAAAAGACTGACATTACTGAACTTGAACATATAAAGCATTAAAGAACGAGAATTCAAGTATCAAAGTCTCCATAAGGCGCGAAATGTTTTATCTTAATTAACAATCTTTTGATATACTTTCCAGTTCAGCAAGTAGGTGTTTCTTAAATGTAATTTCTTAATTATGTGTGGTTTATATTATGAAATTAGTTTATTTCATACATAAAAGAATTCATTATAAATAAGGAAAAAATGTTAAAAAATGGTTATAGAACAGTGCAATGATGGAGGTATACTTTTTGTGTTTAATTGGTGACATCTCATCTCGAACAGTTCAAGCCAATATTTTACATAATCAATACGAAGCTAAAATAGAAACATCAAATTCCGATTTGCACATCTTTTCAATTTGATAAACGATATAACAGAGTGTATAGTTAAAGATAGTGTAACTAAATATAACCTTATTGTTAATAATGAATTCACGTATAGATGCCGCAACCGTCCCCGAAATCGAATTATGTGGCTAAACTGAATAAAATTTTAAATTACATTTCTGCACACTTGAAAGTTGAATTGGTTTTACACATTGTGTATTATCAAATATGGTTTGATTCAAATAAAGTTGGGTATGACTCATTGTTAAAACCTAAGCCTGTATTAAATCAACAAAGTATCTTTTAGTTAATATTTTCATTGGCAGATGTCTTCACATAAATTTCCATAAAATGTCAAAGAAAGTTGAAAATTATTGAATGTTTTTTTTATATTATAAACTAGAAAAATTATCCATCATATCAACTTATTTTATTGATTGAGTCAAAACTGTTATACTCCGACAGTGAAAATGTTCTAATTTAGGACATGGTTTGATTATAATTACACGCCATCATAACCTATATATTTGTAAGTAAACGAATACTTTTTTGCTTATTATAAATGAAATCATTTGAATTAATTGAAAAAAGTTGCAATTACTTTGTTATTCTCAAGATTTATAACAACCCTTCTAGAAGCATAAATATTGCTTTGTAATCGACATAATTCTTGTAGATACTTAGCGATAACATAAATGTCAATACATTTGTGATTAATTCATTCTTGCAGAAGAAAGTGTGTACTGTGTAATGTAGTTCGAAGTTCAACGAAATTATAGATGTTTGATATTTTAATTTAGCACATAGTTTAAATAGATTTCAGATTGCTCCAAGTTAAATGAAAAGCACTTTACATAAATCAGCACATGTATTCAGTCCACCTAATGTAGAGTTATCAATATGTTATGTAAACATTAGCATATTTATATTACATTGGAATTAAAACATTGAAATTAAATTCGTTGCAGGTATTCCATCCATATTTTCTTTACATCGTCATCGTTAAATTTGGAATTGTCTTCCTTTATTTGGAGAGGAGAGGGAGAGGAGAGGGAGAGGAGAGGGAGAGGAGAGGGAGGGAGAGGGAGAGAGAGGGAGGGAGAGGAGAGGGAGAGGGAGAGGAGAGGAGAGGAGAGGGAGAGGAGAGGGAGAGGAGAGGAGGGAGAGGAGAGGGAGAGGAGAGGAGAGGGAGGGAGAGGAGAGGAGAGAGGGAGAGGAGAGGGAGAGGGAGAGGAGAGGGAGAGGAGAGGGAGAGGGAGAGGAGAGGAGAGCGAGAGCGAGAGCGAGAGCGAGAGCGAGAGAGCGAGAGCGAGAGCGAGAGGGAGAGGAGAGGGAGAGGGTAATTAATTCTATAATTTAAAACGAAAACCACGCCGCAAAGCTAAATCGACACGATCGAAACTTTATAAAATCCTCAAATTTAATAATCGGGGTTATAATTCCTAAATACGAAATATAATACACAACAATAAACAATCAGCTTACCTTTACACTGGACCATATAATGACAGTTGATCAGATGGTCGGTCAACCAACTCAGTATACAATATCTAATGCATTACGTCTAACCATAATGAATCTCATACCTTCAAAATTTACCTTAATTAATTACTTACAAAAAAACTTGAACAACCTTCATTAAAAGTTACACACAAAGCTAAATAAACGATAAATGGACGTTGTCGCTGTAAAAAATGCTCGATTCAAGTTTTTCATCAAATGAATTCAATTACTAGAAATCTTAAATATGAATCAAAAGGATCTAATGTTTTTAACTTATTACGTCAACAAAATAGTAGCACAGAGGACAAATCACAATAGATTCATATCGGTCAATAAAACAGTTACAAACATTAACAGTGGTCGTATATTATAACGATTACATATTAAATTTTGCTACAGTTGTCAAAACCCATTGAAGTTACCATTTGAAGATAAGATATCTAAAATAATAATCAAATTCGGTCGGTGCTTACATGGTCATTTACTATATGTCATAAACAGCTACCTTTCATTAAATACAACGGAAATAATACAAAATATCGGTAATATAAACTTTCAATACACAAAATTTACACAAAATAAAAATTCAGGATATAAACAATAAATTGTGAGGATAGATACGCCTGTTTCTAAATTGCCTGAAAGACTTTTATACCATAGATTACACAAAGCAAGCGTCTACATCTTCCACACAGACAAAAAAAACACACATTTTATTTATAACAAAGCAGAATAATAAAATGTGAAAGTTCGCCTTTAATTAGTATCACGTTACAAATCTAGATCACACTCCATCCTCTGGATTACAATCAAATATGTTATTCAACTGCGCCCCAGGTTCGGTTCGATCGAAACTGGCGGTATGAATTTCTACGGCAACGCGCTTCAGGTAATCTCCCGCAGACGGCAACTTTCCATATATAGTTACACAAAATAACTTCTGAATTACGACAGTTAATACAATCAAAACCACGTTAACTAATTCTTCATTTGGCTTAACGTAAATGCACCTATTTACAAGGCGTTATTTCACTTAATTTAATCATTAAAAGCGTATTATTAAAATTCGGTATTTTTATTTGAACGACACCTTCTTATTAACGATATTTACAAAGTTATATACAAGGTGAGACTGAGTAAGCCGGTTGAAAGTAGTAGCACGGCAACAAAAGGGTCGGGAACATAGCACTTTACCACGAAATTATTCAAATTCGCCGAAGCGATCTAATATTCCTCAGATTAAGAAGCACTAAAAAAACACTCTCTATCTCTAAACGATAACAGGTGCCCAAGACCACGATAACATCGCATAAAGCTCCCCGAACCTGGTGAACAGTTCACTAAAAAGCTGTCAAATGCCAAAGAGGACGCTGCCTCACGAAAAAGGTTCTTCAAATCGGGTACGTTGTCGATAAGTTGTGCTACCTTCAACTTCCACACCACGCGCCTTGCGCTCTTATTACCAACATCCATCTTCAATCACATCGTAACTCAGACTGACTATAAAAAAACAATTTCCTCTTTCCTCTCAATAATATTGCATCATATTTTTCTCAACAAACCTTCAAACAAAAAACTGCTAATATCGCAGCCAGTTTCCAACTCGCGCTGTCAAGCTTCAAAGGCATGAGTAGACTAAGTATCTTGACAAAAATATAAGTCAATCTTTAAAATGCATTCACTAAAATGACATCAGCGGCACATGATTCAATGAAGCAACTCAAAGAGTGATCTCATCCTTCAATTTCCATTCGAACTTTTCTTATCAATAACTACGTTTTATTTTTAAAACCTTTTATAAAAATTGACAGGCAAATAATTTGTACTCAACTTTGAAATTTCTATTTTCAGTTAATTAATCCATGAATAAATTTAAATGCCAATTTCAGAAATCCATTTTAAATTGCAATACGAAAATTTTAATTCGAAAACCACTATTAAGCTTAGGGAAATCAATCGATACAATATGCCAATCCTACTGTTAGTTACTGTTAGTGTGAAAGCGAGAATTTGAGAAAATAGAACAAAAACAAAAAAAAATTATTCAAGCATTATGGCTTCATTAAAAAATTCGCCTGCTTTTTGTTACATTATCAGTTGGGGGTTCTCGCGAGACTCTTGAACTTTTATAGACTACTAGCGTGCAGATTCGCTCCGCGCTATGGTCTAACACACTTCAATAACAAAATTTAAAAATTTAAAAATTCCGGAAAATCAAAATCATGAATGAATCGAATGTGCCTATTTTATTTGTCTAAAACCATCTTCGCATTATTGCCTTTCTAATGAAACCTTTTTTTAAGCACATCGGTTGGATGGTCTCAAAGTTTATAACGGGCATAGGTAGAAACAGTTTTTGTGTTTTATAGATATAGATTTTCTGTTTTCTAAAACGCATGCTAATGTTTTTAAATGCCATTCACTTTTTGTTAAATTGCACATTCAACATATAAGGCAATATTTTAAATTGAACGATCTTGCTATAGAAAATACCATATGGTATATAATTTTGGAAAACTCCAGTTCTTCACTGTAGGGGTT
>JARFJB010001857.1:0-225000 GCA_036346205.1 Vesta saturnalis | reverse complement strand
TGTGCTGGCCAAGTCAGATTATTCCTATGCCTATCTACAGCTTTGCGCTCATTTTTAAAAATAGTATACTCCCCTTCTCTTTTTATGTAACTAGATATTGGTGTCAAATTTATTAACTATTTCTTTTTAATTTTTTTCTTAGCAATTTTGTAGCCCTTGTATGGAAATTTTTATTTTTCTCTTAAAGCATGTGAATCGTGTTTAAATTTTTAATAAGGTTGTATGCGACCATTAAAAACTTATATCGAATCCTTATCGATAGATTTCAGGCGTAATAAAATATTTAAGTCTCTTTTACACTTTCCTCGCACGTTTTTCCAATGAAGTAATAAAAGTAGTTCATGGAGATGTCTACAGACGACGACAAAATAAAATCGAAAAGCAGTTGGTAATTTCATTTCTCATTTATAAGTAACGAAATCAATTGAAATATGCATCTAAAAATATAAAACCTTCATTTTAACATCGGCATCACAATCCATTGAAATGTTAATTACATACAAATGTTTGTCGAAAATTTAATCATTTGTGTTAAACACCATAAATTCTAGTTGATTGAATTGGGTTTTGTCAAATTACCAATTGAAATACTGGAATTACAGGCTTGTGTGATGTGAATATAATGCAAACAAAATGAATGCTTGTAATAAATTATAATACAAACATCAAAAAGAAGTGAAAAACTGGTATTAATGTACTTACGTTTATGTAACGTTTAGATTTTCATTTTACATGTTTACAAAGAAAAATAAATAAAGGCAATTTGTTAAAGGTTCTGTTATACACATACACAGTGTATCCGTTTATCCGCTTATTCAAAATGTCTCATATTCCAGCTGATTTCGTTTTCGAATAAAAATAAAATTTAATAACGTCGAAAAGGAAATTACGTTTTCATAACTATACACTTTATGTATGCATACGTTTTGTTCGCTTTATGCTATTTAAAAACTAAACGATTTCATTATTTTCTTTTATTTTTCTTTATTGGAATATTCCACAATATTATGTGTACGTAATAAGTACTTTTTTACACTAAATTCCCAATTTCAATTGAATCGGAGCAAGTATAATTTTATGGATGGATAAGTTGAGGCGTATTAATTCAGCTTTTGCATTATATTAGTTCCGATTGATTTCCGGATAGAATATTACTTTCGATTTCTGTAATTGTTAATTAATGTTACGAGTATGTATTAAATATATAGTACGGAACGTGTATTGATATTGTTTGTTTAGTATACCAAAATAAACAAAAATACAGATAATCAAATACACCTGCTAATTGGTGGTAACCATACGACAAAATTTTCATTCTTTCCATCTTTTTTGCTGTTACGGTAATTGGGTAATTCAGTGCCACACGTTTGAAACTGCATTTGTTTAAATGTTCCTAGATTGTCTATATTTCAGTATATAAAAGTTATTCCTCAGTTTTATAACCATTGTCATACACGTACTATATGAGATTTACATTTGGTGTTTCTAGCTGCTGTTATATTGTTGTATCTTTTGTTAACATTACGGTTGTGATGATCCATGGACCAAACAATCAACTGATAGGTTGTTTGTACTGGACGGAATATAAAAGCCAATCAGCCAATTGATAACGTCGTCTGAAATTTAATGCACTCAATGTAAGTACTAAGTGACATTGAAAGAAGAAGACCCAGTAATAATGAATATTTTGTAAAAAAATTTTGGAAATATGTTTGTTTATGTTAAGATAAAAATGATCAATTTTTTAGCCATATTACTCAAGCGATTTTGCCTTAAAATCATTTGTAACTACAGTTGTCATTTAAGACGTGTAAAACACATTACCAAAAGCTTCTTTAATTGAATCACACTGCCTCGTGTGCGAAGAGTTAAGCGAGTTTGATAGGGGTCGAATTGTGGGCTTACGAGACGCTGATTTGTCTATGAGAGATATAGCCGATAGAACGCAACGGAGTTTAAACACTGTGGCAGTCTGTGTTAGGGCATGGAACCAAGAGGGCCGTACACGAAGAGCGAGAGGTGCAGGACGTCCTCGAAGAACCAAGTATTGGCTCTACGGGACCGCTTCTCGTCTACACGGGCGATTGTGGACCAATGGTTTGCAGAACATGGAAGGGCGATTAGGATGCGAACTGTTTATCGTCGGATAAGAACCTTTGGACTCTTTTCATACCGTCCCCATTTTGTACTACCACTGACTCCTGGGCACCCACACGTGGTATAGAAAACGGGAGGGGGGTGGCAGTAATGGAGTTCAATTGTCTTCATTGATGAGTCCAGATTTTGTTTGGGCATGCATGACGGTTGTGCAAGGGTGAGAAGACGGCGTGGTGAAAGATCCCCAATTTTCTGTGAAAAGACATGTGCACCACACAGTTGCAGTTATGATATGGGGGCTATTGCTATTGGAGGTAGGTCACCTTTAGTCTTCATTAGAGGTAACATGACCGCTGCGCGCTACATCCAGGAAATTGTAGAACCCCATATTGCACCTTATGTTCAAACCATCCCCAACAGCACATTCTAACAAGACAATGCAAGAATGATCAAAAAAGTTGATTGGAAATCACTTGAAAACAAAAACGCAAACAAATTTCTGTTAAACGGTATCAACACATTTATAAGATGTATGAAAATAATAAAGTAGGAAAAACGCATAAATAACAGAAACAATGATAAAATAAGACGGACACAAAATGTTCAAAAAATGGAAATCTTGTCCGAGCTTTATAAAGAGAAATGCCAACACTGTAGGAATACATTAAAAAACGAGATAACAGAGGCTAAAGATGAACATTTTCAAAAGGAGTTCATGGAAAATAACCGTTGCACGAAAGGTATGTGAAGCCAAATTAATTACCTATTATTAAATAGAAAGCCGAAGAATGTTGACACAATAATTTTAAGTACATTAGGACAAAAATTCAACAAAAAAGAAATTCTTAAAAAAATTTTACAAACAACTAGAAAATTTAATGAAATCATGCAAACGTGACATAAACATTACAAAAGCAGAAGAGTTAACGTATTCTAGCTTTACATTCCACTATCTACCCTTAAATAGATGAAATCAATCGTTGATAGTATAAACATAAAGAAATCACCAGGCTTTGAAATCAAGTGTACCGATATAAAGAATAATATAAACATATTCAAACATACCTTCCCGACAGATTAAAAACCTCATTAATAAGACCAATATACAAAACAGAAGATCATATGAATTTTAATAATTATAGACCGATAAACATTTTACCCATGATCGACAAAATAATAGAAGCACACGTTACCAATTACCTACATAAGTTTTTACTACTAAGTTCTAGGCCTTTCTTCTTTTAAGTGTAAGGCTGAAGGAGTTGAATCTTGCACTTCTGTCTCCATTGCTTCCTATTTTGCGTTAGATTTTGTATTCCCTCCCATGTCATTCATTTTCTCTCTACTTCTTTTCTTATGTTACCAATCCATTTTGTTCTTGGTCTTCCTTTTTTACTTTTCCCCGGCGCTCGCGTTTCAAACACTGTTTTTGTTAGTTTATCGCCCAACATTCCACACACATGCCCAAACCATCTGGGCTGCCCTTCTATGATTTTTTCGTTGATTGATTCTATTTTCAGGTTTTGTCTAAATGTTTCATTTCTTATTCTGCCCTTTCTGGTTTTGTTTTCTATGTTACTCAGAAACCTCATTTCTATTGCGTTAATACGTGTCATTTGTCCTTCTGTAAGTGTCCACGTCTCACTGTTATATTTGATTGATGGTTTGACCACTTTTTTACAACTTCAACTGAAAAGTTGTTTTCATCAGATTGAATATTCTTTCCGCTTTTCTTATTCTATTGTCTAATTGTTTGTCTAGTCGCCCATTTTCTTCATTTATTGAGCCTAAGTATTTAAAATGTTCCACTTGTTCTATTTCTTTCCCGTCCAGCTAATTTGATGTGTTTTCTTTGTAATTGAAAATGTCATTGTATTGTCATTCCAATGCTTACTTTTATGTTTATTTTCTTTACTTCATCTCTATTATTTTGAGATTATATTGCAAGTTCTCCTTCGTATCTGCTAACTAGGCCATGTCATCTGCAAACATAAATTCTCTCAGCTGTGTTTGCATCATTTTTCAGTATCCAATTGTTAGTTTCTTCATCTTCCTCTTGACTTCTTTATTTGCATTTGCATACTGTTCTTGAAGTGTACCCATTTTTATTCTAATCCAGTGTTTTACTCATTTCATTTCAATTTTTCTTCTAGTAGCTTTTGATATTTCTTTCGGTATTTTTCCACGCTTAGTTTAAAGCATTTTATTTTATCATTTACTTTTCTCCTTCTTTTGCCTACATTTCCTTCCTTCATTCTTCTTATTTTCATTATCACTAGATAGTGATCACTTCCTATCTCTGCTTCTCTTTTAACTTTTACATCCTTCACTTTTTGCCAATTAGTTTTGCTCACTAGAAAGTAGTCTTTCGCCGTTGTTATTTAGTGCCTCTTCTATTTATTAGCCCATGTACTCTTTTTTTCCTCTATTCTTATTTCCGACTCGGTCGTTTAGATCTCCCATAATTATTAAACTTTCTTCCCCAATATCTATTTGGTTTTGCATCTCCCCGAAGAACTTGTCTTTTTCTTTTTTTCGTGCGTCTTCATTTAACCCATATGCTGTGATTATTGTCCATATTTATTCACCTAACAACTCTTCTTGAATCACGCTCTTTAATCTACTTGGGGCGATTATCAAGCTTACTCCTTCTTTTGCTCTCTCTTTCTCATCTACTCCCGACAAGTACATGAAGTATCCTTTATGTATTTTCTTTATACTTTCTCCTTTCTTTTTTTGTTTCCGTGAACCCGAGTATTTCTACGTTTTGTTTTATCATTTCCTTTGCAAGTTCTTCTTCTTTTCCCATATTACTTCTTACATTCCAAGTTCCTATATTAATCACTTTTCCCCTACTATTTTCTTCATTCTTTTTCCTCATTTCTATGTGTGATCTTGCGTGTGTCTGTTTCATTTTTACCTTTATCTTCAACGTTTCGTTTCCTTTTTCCTTTGGGTTTGTCGTCATCTTTCGATACAATATAAAGAAATATAATCCAATTACACTTTAAATGTTGGATTATATTTAGTTAATAAAATGAAGTGATTTAGGAGGTGTTAACTTATTTAATGAAGAGAAGGTTGAATTAACTATACAGGATAAGTTGACATGTAAATTATTAAAGGAACGGGTGAATTAAAGTGACGTATGAAAATCAAATGGAAATGTAACGTGATTTAACGATCAGGTGACTGGTGGTTTGATGGTCAGGATTGGCCTAAGTTTTTCGATGGTGAACTGGGTGGTGGAGAACGGGTGAAATATGGCAGGAGAGGACAAGTAGATATAAATGTGTAAGTTTTAGAATTATAAGGGGTGGTGGTGATTTAGGATCTTTGTTAGGTGTTAGGAGTAATTCGTCTTCGTATATCTAATTGCCCTTCGGGCACGTACCGCCGTTGTTTAAAGCATCATACTGACTACCTACCTTTACACCATTTAAGGTACAACCTCCGAATAGACGTAAATAAGGGATAAGGTTGTAGATCGCAGTATAGAATTATTTAGCATTTTGAGTCGAGACCGCCGTTGACCAAATAATGCTATTATTAATGTTTGAACACCCTTCGAGGTACGTACTCCGAGAAGATGTCTGGGAATCTTTCTCATCCTAATTAGTGACCAAGAAGTCTTGGTCACTAATTAGGATGGGAAAGAATGCCTTCGTCAAATCACTTCACTCCTTGGGGCGTTAACCTCCGGTAGTGAAGTAATGTCACTCAATAGTTTTTTACTACGCCTCGATGTGCGAACTCCGACAAAATGTGCGAATGGTTATTGTTTTGGTCGCTGGTTATATAATCAAGACAGAAAAAATTATTAAACAAGTAAATATTCCGGAATTATGATATTTCGGATATATTAATGATCGGAATATAACAGGTAGGTTTTCACGTTAAATATAAAGCGCAAGTAATTTTCAGGATTTCTTTTCTTAGAATTACGGAAGTCTGGCATAAGTATATTTATCTGTGATGAATAGGAGTTCGATTATTTATAGGGGAACTGGCGTGGAGTGGGAAAGGGGTGGGCAACTACTTTTTAAACAATACTACATTCAGTTGCGGAAGAAAATAAGAAATGTTTTGATAAGAATTTATTTGCTAGGATAGGAACAATTAATGTTAAGGATTTTTAGGATCATTACAAACGCAGCCGTTTCTAAGTTAAAAAAATTGGTACACACTGTATGGTGCTTCCGTTCATTGCACGCGTATTAAACGCGTATGAAACTTTGACAAATGTATTAGAGGGTCGATAAATACGGCGTTTGGGATCTTGTGATTGGCCAGCTCAATTCCCACATGTCACACTTTAGATTTGTTTCTTTGGGGTCTTATAAAGGCAAAAATCTTTCAAATTTCGCATAAATGCTTTTTTTTTCTACTTAAGGTACATTAAAAGAAAAATTCTATGGTAGGGAAACTGTAAATCCCATCGAAGTGCTTGGAAATAAGGTTAACCAGGCGTTTACAGAGATCAGGCCTCATAAAACTGAAAATGCCATATTGAGTCGAGAATAGACTTATTAACTACTGGGCGTTAATGGGGCGCAGTATGAAATTATACATTGTTTATATTTCACCTTTTTCACTATTTTGCTTCATTTCTTGAGAATAAATTTTATTTTGTTGTTTTGATTTATTGTTCTTAAGCTACCGATATATCAAGTAACCAAATGAGATCCAAATAAGTAAAGTATAAGTAAAGTCACCTGTCAAAATTTTTGAAAAGAAAACGTCAGTGTGTAGAGAAACGTTGAGTCACCGGTCGCTTGGTGTATCAGTAATTGAAGAACATGAATCAAAACAACCATCTAGTTGACTTTTTTTTAAGCTGACACGTTCAGAGAAAGATGACCCTATCTCTGAACGTGTCCGTTTAAAAAAGTCAACTAAATGATTGTTTTGTTTCATGTTCTTCAACTACTAATACACCAAGCGACCGGTGGCTAACAAAAGGTGCCGTTGATAAAATTGCGTCATTCCATTTGAAATAAGCATGGACGTTAGAAGTCATGCATACTTTGGAGGTTGTGAAAGACCTTTTTAAAATTCAAATAAATCACAATGTAGCTTTTGAAGCTTCTCGAAACCCTTAAGTCCGATTTCAAAATTCGTAGCGGCGAGGGCACAGCACCAATTTCCCCGAGAGCCTGCAGTTGTCCAAATGTTCTAATTTTTCGAAATAACTCGGAAAAGGTAAATTCTAGACATAAGACACTTTACATAAAGTGGCCTTAAGATTAAACGAGTAATCCGAAAATGGCATAAAATAGGGGGTTCGTTAAAATAACGAAGTTGGTAGCTGCCTCCGATATAACCGAAAGTGCCACATGTTACGGGCAAAACACTAACTAGAACATCAGTCCGTGAAGCTAAAGTGCACGTTAGAGACATAGCTCAATGGTATGAGTGGGGTTCTTACTTGTCACTCCAAAAGGGCGCTCGACACAACTCAACATAGTCAAAATCAGGAAAAATATGTCAGTAAGGCGCCACCTGTTAAATAAATTTGTAGAGGGAAATAAAGAAAATAATGGCCCAACAGGTAACTACAATGTTCACTCGTAGAGAAAACACTCACCTTTGTCTGAAAATTCCACTTCAAACATATCTACGCAAAGCTCACTTACGCTTAAGTAAAATTTTAAGCTTCATTTAAAATCCGAAAAAATTACGAAAACAAATACTCAAAATTCATTACATATCTGCGGTGTAAACTTCAACGTAAAATTACTTGCTTAATTAACAAAAAAAATTATAACTGGTCAACACGGTCATTAATTATTCAATTTAAAATGAATATTCGTCACAACGAAAATACACAAAACGCAATCAAATATTTAAAAAATCTTATAATTTAATAAACGCCACTTAAAAATTTATCAAAACAAATCATCAAAGCTTATTTTACATTGGTAAAGGTATAATAAATGCCGAAAAAATTACGCTACAATATATCTATATTATAATTAAAATAACAGCATAAAAAATTTATACAAAGGGCAAGTACAATCAAAGAAACATTCCCCAGACAGACATAAACAAAGTAATTCGTCAAAATTAAAAAACTAACACCTAAAAAAATAAAAACTGCGTCGCTTATTCAGTAGCAGTCGCTAAAGTCAAGGAGAAGTGATATCAATTACTTCTTGTTATGTAAGCATCACCAATACATATGTACAAACAACAATATTAAAACAAAATTATGTAGTGCAGGTGCGAAATTTCGATTTAAGAAAATTCAATCAAATCCAACAACTGACAATATTACTACAAACGCAAACAAAGCTTCCTGAAAATCAAAACATTAAAACTACAGTGATACCGGCATTTCTACTGTAGCTTTGATTAATAAACTTTTAATTACACCAAACATTATTATACACAAGCATATTAATATACAAAACAAAGAAAACAACCAGCGCTCTTTCGCCACTTCCTCAATTTCCATTGTTCTGGTCCAAATTACATCATTATCAGCTGACAACTTTTTATTATAGATTTCGCACAAACACAATAACCAAGTCCTGGGTGGGCACATTCTTTTAAATAATCTATAAATATTTAAACATACAATAAACTAGATTTTTAACTTCTACCAAATAATAGCGGGTGATATATTTCTATTATTCTTAAAAATCACAGTGATAATGTCTATAATCTCGATAAATCCACATTCGTGACAACAATATAGATCCTATAGATCAATAAATTTACAAATTCATAAAGCACGCTATACCTGGGCGCCGACGTCGGTTAATTACTAATTAGTAAAACGCTTTTTTTCTGATCTGCACAAGGCTAAATTGGAAATCTTCGACTTCACTTAATGAACTCTCGGAATTCCTCGATAAAACGGTAAACGATACACAAATTTGTTAGGGGTGTAACTATACTTCATACCCGCATAATATCGAACTTATAACATAGCACCAATATTGCACAATCCCAATCAAATTACGGAGCGCGTCTTCATTTAACCATGATCACGCCTCAACGCCGATAGTCCACAATCACAACAATTCGTAAGTACATCTTAATTGTTTTACACTTCAACTCCAAATGAACAAAAAGGGAAGCAGTCCTCTGTCCCCTTTTCAAAAATACTTAGACGCCGCAAATAACAACTCATCATTTCTCATGGAAACTCAACGATTGACTGTCGTCAATTCAGGAACGAGCTAAACATAATACTACCAACGACCGTAAACTGAGTCAAATAAGTTCTCAACAATATTTACACAAGCTTTAAAAACCCGATTGTCACTATTACATACGATCGAATTTATGCAAACAACTTAATTGATATATGCCAAGAATTCCAGACGATAATTTATGATATCAGAACGCTACAGGATGTGAAAATAACCGTCATTTAATTTAGAAAATTAAACAATCTACGTGTTTATACATTTGTACTAAAACTATTTAAAGAAATCTTAAAATAAAATTCATCAATGTACAGAATTAATTTCTATGTTACAAGCAAACAAAAAAAATGTATTACTGAAATTTTCTTAAGATTTTCACATAATGTGGCACTCAAAGTTCAAAATGTTTTCCAAATGTAGATCAGGTCGGGTAAAGATTTATGTAATTTTTGTCAGATTTTTATAGTCCATGGGTCTCTAGATACTTCTAAAGATTAGGTCCCGCTGAAATATCCTGTATATAAGTGATTTTATGCTTATATACATTTAGTAGTGCACTATTTTCGTAAACAAACTTAAACAAGTTTCTATTTTTTAATACTGTGCATTTTCTTGTTTAGTGAAATGTAATTTGCGCTCCATATTTTAGAAGCGAAAATAGTTTGTACGTTCCAGTTCCAGAAAAAGTATATTTCTGTTAATTTGAAACATATAATTAAATAGTAGATTTAAGTGCTATTAAAGCTAACGATATAATTATAATTTTACACGAGTATATTAGTAGGGTTTGTAGTGAAGTACGGGATTTGTACCTTAATAACCTTTATGTGGTTCATTGTTCGAAACGTAATTCACTTTTGTTATTACGTTGAATGTAGTAACGAAATCATTTAGATAAGAACTAGATGCACTTGAAAATTTGGATGTCCTAATTTTTTAGATAATCTTTCCATACAGTATTTGTGCTTTTATTGCAACTTTCAAGCACACTCTCCTTCAAAGTCTTAATCCGTAAAGAAACAGTCATTAGGGTAGACCGCTTGGAACTCAACCCAAATGGTTTTACGGATATTATGTGAAAAGCATTGAGCAACTACTTGTAGTAGTCAAGAACCCGCTTTCTAGTACACTCCTCTTACGTAATTGATGGCCTTTTCTTAATGAAAACAAATTTTGCTTAAAACACAAGCTTATTTATTGTCGTCTATGCAAAACATTTCTCAATTATGTATTTTATACAAGCTCTTTCCGAAGCTGAGACTTAAACATATAATGCACTAAGACGAGGTTTTTGATTGTAACTGCCTCTTCATCCATCATCGTATATTCTGAAATTGATTAATGTTAGACTAGAATATAAATGGATTGTTGGAAAAAGATAGCCATGTCACAAATAAGTCTGGTAAGAGAGAAAATGGCCATTAGCGACATAGGTGTGTTTATGTTCTCGAGTTTTATATCCCATTTCAGATAATCCCCTAAGACATTTTCGTGTAATTTTCGATCAATCACGTTGAGTTGATTCTGTGAAAAGGAACTCATTAGAAAGCTTCATTGAGCAAAATCAATATTTACGGCGTTGCAACGATATTAAAACGGTATCTATAAAACTAAACATTTTAAAGACAGAATTTCACTTTAGTTGTTGTTGATGATCAGAAATGTTTACCTACCTCATAAATCCTTTTTATTGCACTTTCTAAACTCTTTATGCTGATGGCTGACTATTTTTAAATTCACGGATATTACCGTACTCTGGTAAACGGACTATCGTAAATTCTATTTAAAAAAGTTTTTAACGATTTTTACAAATAATGCGAAGGAGATCGTTGCCTTTTCGAAAAGTTAAGAAAATTTACGTGACTCTCGCTTTCAAAAAATGTAAATATTTAAACTTTTAACTTTCCCCACTATCTTAAACTCAACGTATTTGTATACTTCTGAATTGTTAATAAGAGAAATGTCGAAAAATACGAATACTTTCACTTAAATAAATGGAAATAAGCCAGTTTTTTTGCAAATTGGTGGGTCTTTTAGAAAGCAAAAAGCATTTCTGTCTAAAGAATACTTGATCCAATAGCAATTCGATGTGAAGTTTTTTTTATAAGTCATTCGTCTTTTATACTTTTTACCGATTTAATCTAAATCCTCTTACGTTTTTTATTTCTGATGTCGTTCACTGAATTATCCCGTGAACCAATCAAGATGATTGAGTAGGTAGGTCGTGGCACTAGACAAAGACAAACCAATCTCAGTTGGCCCATAACATTATTGGAAAACCATTAAAGAAAGAATTGAGAGAATTACAAGCGTTTGCATAGTTAACATTAATAACAGCCTTTAATTTCCTATTAAGTATGTGTAAAGCTTTCTAAAGGTAAAACAGAGCTTAACAATTTAATTAGACTATTTTACGACGAATGGCATAAATTTTAAGTACACCATTATACACAACTTTAATTACCGTGCAGTCTTTTTAATGGTCATAAGAAAGGATGAATATTAAAGAAGTCATTAAATGAAAGAAGTTCGATATCATTATGTATAGAAGAGAAAATATCAGAAAATTATAAAGAGAAGGACTCCTTTGAAAAACATGAACCAAAAGGACATCAATATCACAAATAAGTAGAGTCGTTGAAATCAATCAATATTGAAAGCAGTTTAAAAAAATAAAAGAAAATGTACAAACATCTGAATTGGGGCTTTGTTTGATTAATCGCTTTTTATTGGTTTTTACTTTTTCAGATTATCAATAATCTTACTGTAGCAATTGGCAGAGTTCAATACATAAGAAAGAATCACGAATTCCTTAAAATATATTTTTTTAATGTTGTGGCAAGCGCAAGATCTTAGAACTTTATCCGCAGTGCAACATCTTGTGTGTAAAAGTACACTTGTACTATTTTGGTCATAAGTAGAGAGCGGATTTTATGCACTATAAAATGCCGAAATATGTGCATATATATGCACTTAAAAACCTTAAAATATGCATCAAAAATGCATTATTAATTCAAAATATGCATAAATATTGAATCTTCTATTTACCTGTGTTAATTCCAAATTATAACATTAATATATAAAAAAAGTATAATTTTTTAATAGGAAAAAGATAAATTGCATACAAACTTATTATTTTAACATTCAAAATTATGTGTTATTTAAAAACTACATATTTACTTATACGCTATAGATTTATAAAGATTACACCTCTCATTCACGATACACCTACCTGTAGGTGTATCGTCTCATTACTATTTGCAAAACAATTTATAACTAAATATTTTTCCAAGTTTTCGGGCAGAAAATTTTGGCGTCTGTCCGATAGTATGTTTTTGTACAAAGAAAAACTTCTTTCTACATCCACAGAAGTTATGGTGCATATTTTAATCAGGCTAATATGGCCAAATCTAAATTTATAACAAGATCATCGGAATTTTCCTCAAGTTTCAGAACTTTATTATTAACTTTTAGTAACAA
Source organism: Vesta saturnalis (assembly GCA_036346205.1). Taxonomy (NCBI): domain Eukaryota; kingdom Metazoa; phylum Arthropoda; class Insecta; order Coleoptera; family Lampyridae; genus Vesta; species Vesta saturnalis. The sequence goes on along the minus strand of JARFJB010001857.1, from coordinate 212,266 downwards.
CTGATATCCACTGTTTTTTTCGTAAAATTTCATTTAATTTATTAGAAATAGTGTTACCAATATTTCCTGAAACAGCAGAAATCAGCTGTTGAAATTTATTAATTATTTGCAGAGATTCATTTAATGACAATGCTTCCGTTTCTAATTTAGCAATGGTTGAACTTACAAAATAGTAATTTGCTTTTATAAATGCCAGCTCATTGCGCAATTGTGTTTTCTTTAAAATGGATTGAGCTTTTTGAACGTAAGTACTTGAATTATCAGAAATTTCTAAAACTAACTCCTTTATTTTTTCCAAATGATCTGCATAAAAAAGAGCTGCATTTAACCAAGTACCCCAACGCGTAATCACAGGCTCTGGTGGTAGAGGAATATTAGGTAACTTTTCTTTGTACAATTGAATTCGTAACGGAGCTTTTAAAAACACTTTCTTTATACTACTTATTAAACTATTTACTAATGGAAATTGATTACGAATTGTTTCTGCTACTCTATTAATACCATGTGCGAGACATGTTACATGTATTAAATTTTCATAAAATAATTTTAATTGCTGTCCAGCTTTTACCATATACGGTGCTGCATCAGACAGCATTAAAACTATTTTATCTGTTGCAACAATATCAGGAATAAAAATTGCATGAAAGCTTCGTTTATAAAGCGAACTATTGTTGCATGATTGGTTTTCTCAAGAACTTTGGAAGCGATTAAATATGATATACTAGACTGCGCCTCACTTAAATAACCAATCATTAAATTTGCAACATATCGCCCGCAACAATCTGTAGTTTCATCTACTATAAAATAAAGATATTTATTTTTTGTAATTTTCTTTATATGCCCCATAGTTTCAAGATATAAATCATTAATATACCTTTTTCGAAGCGTGCTTTCATCTGGCACTTGCTTTTTACTAATTTTTTCTAAAAATGACCTAAAACTAGGATTTTGCAATTTCTTTAATGGAATATTGGCTTTAACAAGTGCACTACACAATTCGAAATTAAATTCCTCTTGTGCATTTCTTTTGGCCGTTTCTTGAAACAACGACTGGCGCAAAGGTGTCTGACAAACTTTTGTTTTCTTAAATGTTTCTAATTTTCTTTTATGAAGAGAGGTTTCAATGTGCTGTGTAACTTGAGATTTCCTTTCGCACATGATCTAAGGAAAAATTAATTTTAAAAATAAGTATCTAATTGCGTTTAAAAACTGATAAAACGGTGAATTCAATAACCTACATCAATTAATAAGGGTTTAATTTCCGAAATCAATTAAAAATATGTAATGGTACTTACTATTTTTCCACAGGCTATGCAAAACACTTTTTCATCATCCAGACGTAGCTCGGATATATCTTTTATCCATACTTGAACTAAACTATTTTTAACTTTCGGCATCTTGAAGTTCACTTAACAAAGCCGTACCATTCAGTTACGTCTTCGCCCAAAGAATGTTTAAAATTTTGCATTTTGTCCGTTACTCTCAAATTATTTTCAAGAAGGATTAACTAACTAAACACTTACCTTGAAAAAGTCCAAATAACTTTAACCCTTGATTGCGGAATTCCCTCAATCAATGCTTTAACTATCTACTTAGGTACCATTGGAATTTTCAAATACTACGAAATAGCGGCATTGAAACTTCATAATCCGGAAGTATTAACGTTGCACTTAACTGCAGGTAATAATCTTTCTTTAAACCTGTCTTATCCATATAAAAATACATTTCTTAGTTAGACATAATAACAAAATTTAAAATAAGTTAGAATAATGCATTTTAAAGCGAATTTGAAAGATATAGAAAAAATGCGAAATATATGTTAATTATGAATAAAAAGGCAAAATATGCATAAAATTTCAATATATGCAGTATTTGCCGAAATATGCAAAATATGCAAAAATTAATTAATGTTAAATGATTGCATTTAGTGCAATTCGTCTAAAAACAAAACGATATTCCTCAACTATAAAAAATAAGCGATATGCATTTTGCATAAAATCCTCACTCTAGTCATAAGTAATATCCCGGCATACGTGTAGGCAACCAACATCCCACTTCTCCGATGCGACCCGGAAATGTTTGCATGAAGAAGGGATACAGTCAGTCTTAGCGTATTGGGTAATGCGTAAATGTAGCGTTCCAACACAACTACATATAATTAACATTCGGTGAAAGTAGTATATTTACGTGACAAAATACAGAATATCTATAAAATTTGTCGAATTTACTTCAGTAAAGAATGTTTCTACAAAAATATTTATATAAACACTGACAAACAAATTAAGCTTAAATGATAAACTGATAGACACGTCCCGCTTAAATTTTAAGTATTTTGAAATTATGAAAAGGTAAATGGACTACTTATTCAATTAATGTAATATTATAAATCCAATATTAACAATTCAGGAAATTAATCGAGATATTAATGGATGAATGCGTTAGTGAGCCCTTCATTCATGGACGCCGGAACAAAATTTGTTAGGGGGCGAGGGGGCTTAAATTTTTTTTAAATGAAAATTAGAATACCTGCAGCTATATTACACATCAAATCTAAGCGAATAAAAACCATTTTTTTCAAAAGTAATGCATAATGCATATTAGATACAAAACAAAACAGGAACAAAAGTATTATAAGTTTTTGTTATGAACGAATAAGTTCAAAGGTAAATATGTAATTATAAATTATTATTAATTTTATTAAATACATAAATAAAAAGTTTGCCTTGAGTAGGATTTGAACTTACGACCTGTACTTTGCTAGAGTACCGCGCTAACCGACTGCGCCATCAAGGTTCAAGCCCCAATCGATGTAAATTTTGTCTTTATGTATGCAGAACTGATGTAATTTACATAATTTACACCAATCGATGCAAATTTTGTCTTTATGTATGTAGAACTGAAGTAATTTACATCAGTTCTACATACATAAAGACAAAATTTACATCGATTGGGGCTTGAACCTTGATGGCGCAGTTGGTTAGCGCGGTACTCTAGCAAAGTACAGGTCGTAAGTTCAAATCCTACTCGACGTAAACTTTTTATTTATGTATTTAATAAAATTAATAATAATTTTTAGGAACAAAAGTAATTTAAGTATAATAGTTTACTGAACAAAAAATGAAATTAATAGTAGTATAAAAAATTACAGTACGTAAGGCAAATTGTAGCATTAAATTGTTTCTGCATAGTTTTTCTATTCCAAACCATACCAGGTTACCAACTATAATGTTATTGGTTACAGTGTTGAATGTAGGTACTTGTATTAATAAACAAACATAGTATCAGTATGGAGTACTGACGTATGGTAATGGTAATAAATAATAAATAAAATAACTGCAACAAAAACCAACAATACATGTAGTTGTAGTACTAAAAAAATTGTTATACATAGTTACCTTACCCTAAAGACATGAAAATTAATAAGAAGTAAACTTTTAAAACAAATTTCAACTTAACATATGTGCAAAGGTGTACATCTGACACTTCACTGATGAACATTCTTATTTACATAAAAAAAAAAACAGTCAGTGCTGAATAAAATTGCTAATATTGATAACATGGTATGAATAAGTACAGTGCTGATATTTACGTAACTTCATTTGATATTGGTACTAGTGTCATAGTTATTGTTTTTTTGCCAGTGACAACACTGAAAACGTACATCATTTGTCCATTCAGTGACGTTTCCTCTCATTCAATTGCCATTCGTCAAAAAGTGTGGTTTGCTGGATAGACGTTTTTAATATCTCTTATTTGTTTTTCGCCAGTTTTCGTATCTAAAATAATTAAAAGGTAAGTAATGCTTCTTGTTACAATACTTTTGCTAATTTTTAATTGTAGATTTGAATTTTGTTAACGATTCGACATAATGACCTCGAATATGCTCTTTTTTTGGTTGGCCGAAGACACAACACCGAAATATGACTGTTTCAGGCTGGAGTCGAGTAAATATAACATTTTTGAATAGTGTAATTTAGCACTAACGATTTTCTTGTGTTAAATCTAATATTTTACAGGTGTGGTTTTCTGATGAATCAACATTCCAAATTTTGGTCGATAAAAGTGCTTTTGTTAGAGGACGCCCTGAGAATAATTCCATGCAAACTGCCTTTTGGAAAGGGTGAAACACCCGGTTAGTGTTATGGTGTGGTCATCTCAACCAAAGGCATGGGGCGCCTTTACATCGTACAAGGAACAATGGAACAAGACCAGTATAAGCGAGTACTAGAAACCCGGCTACTACCGCAGCTCAATGAATGGTTCCCAGATGATAACTACATTTTCATGCATGATTAATTAGCACCGTGTCATAAAGCCAGGAGTGTTACTGTATTTCCGGCTGCAAAAAACGTCACTGTTTTGCATTGGGTAGGGAATTCACCGGACATGAATCAAACAGAAAATATTTGGGAGGTCACTAAACGGACGATTGCGACGGAACTGATAACCAGCAAGGTCCGGTTAATTGAAACCCTCATCACAGAATCGCATTACAACCCCGAACTCAAAGAAATTGCAAAGGCATGCATAGAGAGCATGCCCCGACGCATAGAAGCTGTTATTACAGCAATGGGTGGTATCACCAAATATTGAAATGTATTTGATTAGATTTTTTTTACTGCTAATATTACTTCTATGAAGAATAATAAATTGTTCTGCCTATTTTTTTTTGTTGTTTTTATGATCCCAGTAGAATACAGATACAAATAAAGAATATATAAGAGACCAACAACCAACCATTTGTTTGAGAAATCCAATTATGCTAGAAAATGCAAACATCTGAGCACTGTCTCTAATAATTTGGCCACCCACTGTAGGTAATTAGTAAAGTAGTAAAACAATTTACTGCTTAACAAATAAGAATCTTTAATTTCTGTTCTCTGAGCCAAAAATATCTATCACTTTCTCAATAATAATTGTCTGTTTATTCTCTTCTACATATTTTCTCTATATGGTTATAAGGCACAAACCAGAGAGGCGGGCTTCTCCCATACTTGATCTAAGCCAGGTTTTGACTTTTCTAAAAGTACTGAAGGAACGCTCAATTGAGCGAGTAGTAGGGGGCATAATAACAAAATGTTTTAAGTATTTTTAGTATTGGGAAAAAATTGCATTCTTCATTAGTAACTTTAGCAAAGCACTTCTTTCCAAATTTGTTTCCATGTATCTTATTCGGCCTTTAAATTTGCAATATTAAAAGTGTTGGAAATATTCTCCAAATCGCTTCACGATAAAAATGTAATTGATGAAAACATGATAAAGAAAATGCTGCAGTGATGTTTGGTGTAAATCAAGTTTTGAGAGAACTTATTATTGAATCTAAATAGGGTATGAAAATACAGATTCTAAAATATTCGTCTGGAGAGGAACTTTGAACATTTGCCCGATTCTTTTGATGGTAATTTCGATGTAAAGCTCGTTGGAAAATTCTGAACATTTTTTGAACATGTATGAGAATTTATCTGTAGCATTTTGTCTGTAACATGGAAATGAGGGTAGCGATATGATGTTTAACATAGAGTAAATCAACTGAAATTGTCTGCATATTGTTCACAATTGGTTCCAATAATGCAGAATATTGACAATAATAGTAAGACAAACAATGAATAAAATAAAAATTGTGTTTTTAATCAAATGCACTGAAACACAGTGATGTTACAGAAAACCCTAAAGTGAAAGTAATGGATACTGCTTTTTTTATGTCAAAACAGCAAACTATCGTAAATTAAATTTCTAATATAATGCAGTTACAATAATTATTGTGCCTTACTTCCGGAATAGTTCGAGAAAACTAAAAAAAAAACGGATTTTTGAAGTTGGAATTTATTTAATCTTTATCGTACTGAATCAGCACTGCTGATCTTGTAAATCACTCGCGCGCTGAACAGTTTATTGTTCATTATAGTTGACCTGTTTATATTTGAAGTAAATTGTTAGGAGAAAAAAAAACCTATTCCATAAGAAGCGCCGAGAAATGTACGTGACATGACACGAAGACATCATTGCCATTGACAACATATGTTTTTCAAAAATAAACAGCCACTCCTCGGTTAATCTCTATACAATACAACAATAAACTTTACCGACATAGGGGTAGTGTATAGAATATGCTCAATAAACTAATAGAGTTTTATGGTGAGCTTTTAACATTTTCTAAAATGAATTTACGCGATTTATGAAATCCCAGCGGGGGGCCCGCGCCCTTTAATGGCGATGCCCCTGTCTTCATCAATATGATTTCAAGATTCGCATGCAGATGTTTGGAAATACAAATAAGCGTTAAAATTTTGTAAAGAATACAAAACATAAATTAAGGGTTATGTTCAATGAATTAAACTGAACTTTAATACCTACAATAAATGCTTTTTCTGTTCACCTGTTGACTGATCTATAGAAGGGTCATGGTGAAGTGTGGATAATAACAAAACGACTTTGTTTTTTTAGGCGTATACGATATTAGTGTCATACCTTTCGTAAATCCAAATTCTAGGAGAAATTTCCTTCTTATTTTTACAAATAGTTCCGACTAGTGTTAGCATATGGTTTTGCAATAAATTTTGAGCTAGAGGTATACTTGTATACCAATTACCATACACTTCCATTTTGACACAGTAAAAGTTCTACCATCGACTAGGGCAAATACCTTCAAACCATATTTATTTGGTTTTGAAGGTATGTATTGTCTAAAACTGCAGTGTCCGCGAAAATCATCAATTGTTCATTGACAGTCACATACTCACTGGGCATACACAACAACGCTTGCCCACAATTGTATCAAATAACTGTTGAATGGGAGCCAGTTTGTCTTGTTCTAGTCTCTCAGCACGTGTGCGAATGTCATCAAAACGAATGCATGCGAGAATAAATAGGAAACAGTTGTAAGACATTACAGAACTAAAAAATGATGGCCAATGTCTTCTTTATAATTGAGATATGAACTCCGCAAAACACCAGACATTATTAGCAATCCCAAAAATGCCTCCATTTCTGCCTTAGTCACATTTCTTGCATCACGACATCTGGCATATTGACCTTCCACTTTGATACTTATGTATATATTTGTATTTTCAACCAAAATGTTTATAACATCATCACAAAGTAACAGATTAAACGCTTATAAATAGTCAGTAATATTTTCGCTTCACCAATAGATCTTGGTAAATGTGTAATTATATCTTGTTGTCGTGTTCTTGAGGATGCTGGAGGATTCTTTGCCCAGATGAATATCTAGTCCTTTCCAATATAAAAATTTTCACATGATGGTCCTATATCCGCTTCCTCAATATTTTCCGCTTTATATTTTGAAACACTGTCGTGTTCACTGTGGCTCTCATGACCTTCCCGATTTCATTATCTACGTCCTGTGGCAGATTTCGTCCTCCCCTAATTCAGCTATAGCTTCTTGAACCGAAAACTCAAGTTCATTATGAGTAACTGGGCGAGTAGCTTTGTATTTGCTAGTACTCTCCATAACTTTGTACGTCAACAGTTTGTAATACACTTAGAAAAACACCTCTAACCTGTGTCGCAGGCGAGAAACTTATTAAATGTACTTACATATACACGATTCATATATACTCTGCAGTCTAAATATATATCTCGCTGCTCCAAATAATGCAGTTCAACATAAACACTCGAAAAAATAAACAAATATGGTTCAATTATTATAAGTTTTGTTATGAACGAATAAGTTCAAAGGTAATATAAATTAAAATTATTATAATTTTATTAAATACATAAATAAAAGTTTACTAGAGTAGATTTTAACCTACGACCTGTACTTTGCACAGTACCGCGCTAACCAACTGCGCCATCAAGGTTCAAGCCCCAATCGATGTAAATTTTGTCTTTATGTATGTAGAATTTACATCAGTTCTCTCTGGCAAAGTACAGGACGTAGGTTCAAATCCTACTCGAGGTAAACTTTTATTTATGTATTTAATAAAATTAATAATAATTTTAATTACATAAATAAAGTATCAGTAGATAGAATCGACCTGTACTTTGCTAATACTAACTGCGCCATCAAGGTTCAAGCCCCAATCGATGAAATTTTGTCTTTATGTATGTAGAACTGATGTAAATTCTAAATATAATGAGATTACTATCAAATTACTTATATTAATGGAATGTGAGCCTGCAATATCGCAAGGATTCACACAGACCAAAGCAACTTGACTAATATCAAATTATAAGTTTTTGTTATGAACGAATAAGTTTAAATAAGTTTGATTGTAATCTCATTAAATTTAGAATTCACATCAGTTCTACATACATAAAGACAAAATTTACATCAATTGGGGCTTGAACCTTGATGGCGCAGTTGGTACTCTAGCAAAGTACAGGTCGTAGGTTCAAATCCTACTCGAGGTAAACTTTTTATTTATGTATTTAATAAAATTTATAATAATTTCAATGTTTATGAAATTCATCACAAATGTTGCAGATATACTTACAAGTTATTTTCTCAAAATGTATGGGCATGGGAGAGTGGAAATTTTAGAGTGTTTTTCAGAAGATTATGATTAAGGAATACATAGGTTACATTAATAACAGAATAAAAATAGAGCAAGTTGCAGCAGTGTCTCGCAGACACTGCGCGAGTAGTTAAAGGTTAACTATATTAATGAAAATATTAGCATAGGTAAAAGTCGATACCTAATCAGTTAATAAATTACCAAAATTTTATTATGATTAGTCTTTGGTGTAATATCCGTTAGATTCAATGCAATCCTGAATCCAGGAATGCATCGAATCCTCTAGCCTTTCACAGATATTATTCAAACGCAAAACGTTCCAGGTTTGCATAATATTCGTATGAAGTTCGCCTTGAGTGCGGGTATTTGCGTCTGCATTCCATTGGCGTATTGCAGCGCCTGTAAATTTTCGATCGGATTCAGATCCAGAGACCTTGCTGGCCATTCTAACACATTCACTTCCGGATGTGTACGAACCATCCTCGAACTATTCTGGTTCGATGAATGGGAAAATTATCTTGCACTAACACGTTTGGGCCATCTGGATACAGTGACCGAACGGATCTTAACACCATATCGTCTAGAATTTCCACATATCTTTCGGAAGTCAAACGTGCATTAACTCGAACTAGTTCCCCGGACCAGCTCTGCTCATCCAACCCCAATAAGCGCTACTTATTCGGTTGCTACTTATTGGTTGGATATTTTTATGACTGTATCGGGCATTGTTTTCCCTCCACAACGTTTTTCTAAAATTTTCTTACGAACAAAATGTTTTTCTGTCACTGAAGATGACTATTTCACAATTTCGCCCTAAATTTTCAAGTCGAGGACGCGCATTTTCTTCACTTAATAATGTTTTCCTTGCAGTAATTCGACAATGTATGCCAATGGTATGCATTGTTCTCCTCATTATCCTGGTACCGCACGGAAGATCTAATTGGTCCCTAACAATAGTAGACGTGCAAAACGGCCGTTGTTGGCAAAATTGAGTTGACATTATTTTCATTTAAAATTGAACGTTTTTCTGTTTTTAATGGGCGAATATCTTCCGCATCTTCTTCTTCTCTACGGATCCGCCGCTTGACTTGTTTCGCCTTAAAAAAATAAAGAAATATTCAAATATAGGTAAAACTGAAACTTCCCAACTCATCAACATTTTGCATTGTTCGTAAGGTTGCTGTTGGTAGATAAAATGTTTCGATCATCATACTATTGATTATATAGGGTGTCCGCGGGTGAACTGCGAAGAAGTCGTATACGTCTTCTTTGAACAATTTTAAGCAAAAACGATTATGTGCAACTTTTTTCAATTTCTAACCCCTAAGGAGATATGGGCGTTTGAAGAAACATGTAAAAGTAAGGAAAAAGAATACTCTTAAAGGCTGCTTAAATCATAAAATTATCATAAAACAAAACTTTTAATAACAATTTTCATTAACAAATTAACAAGAACACAACATAGCACAAAAATGCACATAAAATAATGAGGTGACAAACGAAAACGGTCACTGTTGTTCAAAATGAGGTCCACCAACCTCCACACATAATGCCACACGCCTTCGCAGCTCTCTTTTTTATTCAATATTTGCGAAATTGTCACGAATGTTGGTAAATGCATAAAAAATTAGTTCAATCAATTCTTCTCTTGAAGATGGTTTACTCCGTCCATACACTAACGACTTAACATGGCCCCTCACAAATAAAAGTCTAAAGGTGTGAGATCTGGTGATCTGGGCGGCTAATGTACAGGTCCGTTTATACCAATCCATCGGTTAGGAAATTTTCTGTGCCACAACTCCGTTACAACACTCCCATAGAGGCCCATCTCGCAAATACCACATGTTTTGACGCACAATTAAAGGGATATTTTCAAGCAATGGTAGTAAATCTTCTTCCAAGAATTGTTTGTACGTTTCGGAGTTTAATGCCCATTAAAAATGTGGGGTCCAATGAGACTGTCTCCGTTAATCCTGGACCAAACATTTACCGTGAAGCGATGTTGAAATCATGAGGATTTTCATCTGACCAAACGTGCTCATTCTGACTACTGTTCACTCCATCCCGAGAAAAAGTTCCCACATCACAAAAGAATGTAACAGGAATGTTATCATCATGTGTGATCATCAATTCACAAAACCGAACTCTTGGAGCCAAATCGCCGGGTAGAAGATACCGAACGGGTTGAAGGTGATACGAATGCACTCCATTTTCGCGAGGAATTTTGGAAATCGTGCTCCTGCCTCTACCTGTAGCTACTTTTATTCGTCTAATGCTCGTTCGGCTACCGATTTCAATTTCTCTCAGCACCCCTTCTGCAAACGCATGCGGTGCAGGCTCTCAATCACTTCGATGTGTAAGAAAACTTCCTATTTCTTGAAGGCAGTGGGAGCACGACGATTTTTGTACTATGATGCTGCTGTATAACAATTACCGTTAAACAAGCCGTACAGGCATGATTTAATTGTAATTAAATTAATTCTAATTGTTCCAAAGTAGATGATGTTGTATTGACATTTAAATAATGTTTGATACAAATGACATGAAACGTCAAATAAGACACATTTTCTCAGTTTATTGTGGTAATACTTGCTAGGCGACCAAAATTGCTCTTAAAATTTTTACAGTGTGGATCTCATTTGGAATAACTGTAACCACTTTTGTTTGTCACCTCGTTATTTTATGTGTATTTTTGTGCTATGCTGTGTTCTTGTCAATTTGTTAATGAAAATTGTTGTTAAAAGTATTGTTTTGTCATAATTTTAAGACTTAAGCAGCTGTTAAGAGTATTCTCTTTATTTACTTTCACATTTTTCTTCAACCGCATATATCTCCTTAGGGGTTAGGAAAAAATGCACATAATGATTTTTGCTTAAAATTGTTCAAACAATACGTATACGAATTCTTCGTTGTTCCCCCGCGGACACCGCGTATAACAATAATAATTATATTATATATAATGCAATTGTGAACATCGCATGTTTTGCTACAAATCATACTAGCCATAAGTTTGCTGAATTTCCCATAGGAATTCAGATAGGATTTACAAACGTAACAGAATTAAGGGTAAAAATAATTGTCTTTGTTGTTAATTATATTACACCGAAGACAATCGTGTAAGTCAAATGCTTGTGCGAGTTTCCGTTCCGGAAAATACCTTGTGGTACAAAATTAGCCTAGCATTTACAAAAAACAAATTTACACATATTAAAATTTGATGCGATTTAATCTGGTTATTTTGCTTTTATTTAGCTTTCAAGTTACGATGAGATAAACCCTAAAAAACGAGCACTTTATATCGTTCGCACGCAGAAACTTTCTTAATAGCAAAAAAAAATATGTTACAACTTTACAACTAAACAACATAGGATTAAACAGCTTTGATTTAATACCAATCTGATTCAAATCGCTCCAATGGTTAATTTTAACGATTCTGTGTTATCGAAATTTACTTACCGATAAATCAACTCGTTCGGCTGTTTGGGCAAGGGGAACTTCAACTTCCTATAATCCAATTACCATCTCCCTTGTTTCTAAAGTAAAATCGATTTGCCTCGAACGCCTTGGCATTTCACAATTGAACATAAGCAGGTAAAAATTAAACGTGTTCACTTCAACGTTTTCAAAAATCCGTTTCTGAAAGATACGAAAACTAAAAAAGTGCAATTTCTTATCCGAGATTTTCTTTCATTTAAAAATATTTTCAGCTTCCGGTTATCCCTTAACTTCCTAACTTTAAATGTAATACCCGGTATATTATTTCATTTTTGGATTCTTTAGAAAATTTCATTGTGAGGTCCATCAGATTTCCTTGTACCTATTTCCAACTCCTTCTAGATATATTGATTCTTTTGAAAATTTTGAAAGAAGTAGCCTTATCTTCAATACTGCGCTTTTCACCGATTTTTGACTAGTGGCAAGCGTTTCTGGGGCAGACGGAAGCACAAACCAATTGATTTATGGCACACAGGATGTCCAAAGTTTGCAGACCAATTATATCATTTTCAAAGTTGAAAAAGTTTGTTCTTTCAAACGCGACACTCAGTATATTATTGGACGGTTAGATGCAGAATTTAATCCTGCATCTATAACTATCGTTATAGCTATTGCCAACCGTTTTCTTATTAATTCATATTTTCTATTTTAATGTGATTTTTGGACGAAACTAAAACAATATGAATATGACTGAAACGGCAGAATTTCACTACAATTAGAACATGAAAACAAAACAGGAACATAAAAAAATTTAGACCGTAATAACAAATGAAAAAATAAAAAAAATGGAACATAATGACAAGAAGCAATAAATGAATATAAAATTACAATATGACCGCCATTTTGGCTCAAACACAGAATAACTCTGTCACATACTCTTCGCGAAACAAACCTCAGAAGCTTGTCTGGAGTTAGATTACTAAACGCACTGTGGATACGGTTCTATAATTCCTCTTTACTTCCTTTACTTCCTTTACTTCCTGGAGTACACTAGTTCTTTTATACGGTCCCCGGGCTCAAAATTCGTGATGTCAAATCGGGTTATCTGGATGGCCAGTTCCAGAGTTCCTGAGGGCCAATCCAGCAATCATCAAACATGAAGGTCGACTGCTGCTGGAGAGCTATATTGGAATATGCTGGACCACCATCCAGCTGATTCCAACTGTTTGCTTCACCTGGACGAAGAGTATTTACGAAATCACTAACAAACCCTCTGAGTTTCCCCAGATATCTAGCCTCGTTTAAATTTTCTTCGTACGTTTGATATGCCACTCAATTATCCATAATTAGACAAAAAAACACTAAGCCTAAAGGTGGTTTCCTTGTGACATGTGGATTATCTTGTGTCTAGTAGTGAATATTTCGGTGGTTTTGAATTCCTTGTCTGCTGAATTTTTATTCATAAGTACACGTAATCCTATGAAGAAATTTCTAATCTTCTAACATTTTCATGCACATGAACACGCAAAAATCTTGCTTGACCACCAAGACGTAATCCGTGTATAGTTGTCTCAGAAAAAGGATGCATTTTATGTTTTCTTAATATTATGTGAATCGATGCTCGGGAATAAGCTTGAAACTAACCCAACACATTCACCTCGTTATCTTTATTATGTATTGCGGACTTTAGATGATTTCGAGTTGCCTTCACACTCCCAGTGGCCATAAATCCAGCTTCGAGTTTTCGGCAGTCATTACTGGTAGGTCCGGAAATGTGTTCGCGTTTTATTGATTTTGTCCAGATCGACTTTCCGTCAAGTAGTCATACCGTTCTAACCATTGAATCCATCTGGAAATGATCTCTACGGGTAGCAAGCAGAGGGTAGCGTTTTCGGTTCTTAAAAGGTAACCTGATTAATTATTCATTAGTTAACCATTTCGTTTAAATAGTAAAGACCAATATTTATAAATAATCAATTTTGTTCCTTCTGCCGTAAATAGGAAAACGAGAACACTAGTACCAATATAGTTGTTGTTGTAATCAAGCTTGAGCATCCCCGCCATTGGCTTTCATTTATGTGACTTTCTTGTTACATTCCGAAGATTGAAATCTTTCCCAAACGTTGCGCACCAGTTAAGTCAGGTTCCTCAATTAGAATACTTACCTTTTGGGTTTTTTGAATGGTGTACTTTTCTGTTTATATTTTGTATAAATTTATACATTTCGATAACAATTACAGTTATCGTTCTCAGTAAATGATAATATCTGTGAGAATTATTTGATTAATAAATTTACAGGTATTACCATTTACTGAGCACGTAGTGTAATTGTTATCGAAACGTATAAAGTTATACACAAAATATAAATAAAAAAGTACACCATTATCCAAAAGATAAGTATTCATATTTGAGGTTCCTCAACATTCAATTTCATTCCCAACTTGAACTACTGTACTACTCAGGTCAATGCTGAATCCAACTCTCTTCATAAGGCCATTTTCAATATACTTTCATCAGCGTTAGTTATTAGCACTTGCGGTTAACGCGTTTTGAAACCAATGGCCTCAGTCTTAAGAATTGTCAATTCATGCCCTTAACTGGATCAATCCCTACTATTGTCCTCGCTGCATCTATGTCTATTAACATTGAGAGCGCCTCTGTCATTATTGAACTTTACTGTTGAAATTTAACGTTTGCGCCTTATCTTATTGTATTTCAAACAAATTCCTGTTAAAATTTTTTTATCTGAATACATTAATTAAGTATTTAGATACGTGTAACACACCAAAATGAAGATAATCACAACACAAATTTGTTTGAGGTTATTAGAGAAATAACAAAATCGGTGTTTTAAAGCTAAAGTTCGTGGTTAAGTGCGAGAAAGTATTGTTTCTTTGCTATTGATAACTTTGTTTCAACATTTTAGATTCCGGTACATATTAGATGGGTTTACTAGGTTTAGATAAAAGCTATTGTTATACGAGGTACAAGTCATTATTATTGAGAATAAAAGAACCAGTGTAACATTTTATTTTAGACATGTTCAAAGTAGTTGCCTTCTGCTATAATGCACTTAACCATTCTTGCCTTCCACTTGCTACAAGCGAAGCAGCTTTAGGAATGCTATTAAAATAGCACCGAACAGCAACATCGATCTCTTCCTCTGAAAAAAACCTTCTTCTTCGTAAGTTCTATTTTAGTCCAAAAAACAGCCAAAAGTCACACACTGCCAGATCCGGGAGGGAGGTTGCTCAATTACACTAATCTTGTTTGCAGCCAAACACTGACGAGCTAGCTCTGCAGTGTGGGAAGAAGCATCTTTTGCACTTTATTAGACACTTCCGGCAAACAGTGTTCGACTTACCATTTAGTTGTGACAGTTTTCTGCTTCTCTAGCTTAATAGCGCTCACTAGACCAGTACTTCTAAAGAACACCGCGTGCATTACTTTCTTCATTGCTCGCTGCTTTCTAATTATTGTTGGTATGGCCTCGTTTTCATGGATCCGTACCCGGCTCTTTTATCGAGCTGGCATGTCGAATAATGGTGCATAAGTTCCATCCCCTGTTACAATTTTCGCCAAAATGTGGTGTTCACCATTCTTAAGCAATGTTAGAGTTTCGTGGCAAAATCGTACTCGTCCTGCTTTTTGAAAATATGTAAGATGATGTGGTTTCAGATGAAGACGGTCTTGTAATATTGCCTTCACAGATGAGGATCCAATCCCCATTGTAGCCTCTATTACGGCGTAACTAGTTCTGGTATCTACTTCAATAATCTTTGTAGCGTCCCCCAGGTACGCTATTTTGAAAAGTGTAATTTGAACTTATTTGCAAAAATGCAAAATACAGCGCCCCTTTTTCAGGTTACTCATTCATCTATACAACAATAAAAACAAAAATTCGAGGTGTTTAATGGTTATTTGGACCCGGGAGTGTGTACCCACTTGGCAATTGGCTTTTACAATTAATAACCAAGCGGTGTAATGTACCCGTTCGCCAGCCCACCTCTACACAAGTATAAATATAAACAACAAACAACAATGCTCATTCACACAAATATAAGAGTGAGAGAGCCCTATACTGTCTTTTAGATTGTAGCTTAATAAGCCCGTGTGGAATAAGATACCTTTGCAAGGCAATGCTTGATTTTTATTAATTTATATAGGCTTTTAGAATCATTTGCTGCCAGTCTTAATTTATATAAAAATACCTACTTACACTTGAATATGTATTCCCTTAATTGATCACAGACACAAATCGTTAACATACTCCGTTTAACTTCAAAAAGGGTGACTTATTTATAGATTAATATTTGCAAAACACATTACAACTAACACCCGAAAGAAAAGACAAATTAGTGTTGGTTATTTCAAAAGAAAATGTACACGCACGAAATATTTTAAAGACAAACTGTTTATATTGGGAGTTTCTAATTAAAACAAATCAACGCGTCTTGCTCAATCAAAATTTCAACAACTGTTTTCCCCTCTGGTTTCCACTAACCATGTCTACTCCCGAAAATCAACCCCCGTCTTTGAAGTGATAAAAAAACCAAGAAACATTAACTTACGTTGGAACAGTTTCATATTAATTATTGCACGACATCTTAATTTTAAAAATATGCATTCATCCGTAATAAACCCTACCTACCCAAGTATCAAACTAAGTCGTTTTGATTGCAGTGTGTAACGTTAGTAATTAATTACTAACTAGTGACATTTTTAAATCAAAGCGCGTATAGAAATTTTCAACAATTTGTCGCGCAGTTTCGGCAGAACGCCTGTTTCTCTACCCTATCCTTTTTCTGTGCAAAGTCTACTCAAATATCAATTACAAACATTCCCATAATCTTACACAAAAATACATTAAATAAAATATTCAGAAAACATTAGCAATTTACGACGTATCATGAAGATATTAAAAATCCACTAATTATCTTTTCTATCGCAGTAACAATGGCGATTTGACAAACGTTTATTACAATAATAAAATTTTCGCGGTCCGCTACCTACATGTTCTTCACAACAGCAATGTTTTCCTCTTTTACAGCGGTGATGTGCGGGCGTCCTTCTGGTGATAAATTGTAGTTCTTCCACGTTCGAATTCCTTGTACCACCTGTAAATTGTTGCCAAGGAAGAAGCCTGATTGCCAAATATGATTTGTAACTTTCTTCGCAGTAATACGCACTTAAACCTTACTCAAAGTCATAATAAATCATTATAGGAAACCGGTCGCGGCTTAATTCCATTTTTTCACTACATTTGCGAAACTTAAAACTATCTTTTTCAAATGCTATTTAAGATAAATGAGCAAATGAAGCGGCAAATGTCAAGTAAAGAGTTGCTCTCACTGAGGCTACATTTTTCGTTTTCTATGGCTGCCTGATTTCTTCCTTCTCAATATCAATTGCTTGTCCCTCGTATTAAACATAATAAGAACTTATAGCTTGCAGAAAGAGTATGTGCAACTTAAGTGCTAATAATAATATAATAATAATATCGTTTATTGCTACTGTACATGTTATAAAATAAACACTTTACAGAAGTCTTAAATTACAAGATTCAAATTCATGAACACTATAAAAAGCTTGATTTAATAAACAGGATTAATTTTGCGTTTAAACAAACTAAATTCTAGGTTTATAATTTTTGTTGGTAACAAATTAAAATATTTTGCAAATAAATGGATAAAACTATTAAGTGTTTTTGTTAATCTATAAAGGTTTCTGCATATATCACTACAATTTCTCGTCCCAACGCGGTGAACACTGGAGCTAGTTGAATAAAGATCAGAATCTGATTTGGCATACCGTATGCAGTTTACTATAAAAATACTAGGAAGAGTTAAGATTTGAAGTGTACCCAACACCTAGTATTCGAACAGCACCACGTTGAAGAGCGAAATATTCGACGATTGAGAGCAGTTACCCCAAGCTATGTTGCAGTAACGCAGATGACAATGGATAAATGAAAAATAGGCCATTTTTAGCATGTTTTCTAAAATATTATCTGCAATACGACGCATGAGATATACATTAGAACATAATAATTTAACTAAAGACTTAACATGTTCTGAAAAGCCTAGTTTTGGATCTATTCTGACTCCCAAAAATTGTACGAATTTGGGGTTATGAAATGGATGAGGATTCAAGGTGTTCGTCATTTAAATGGTTTTGATTTTATTTAAAATTAAAATTTATTTTGGCACCACTGTTCAGCCGAGTTGAAAGCATTTTGGGCCTTGTCTAAAACTTTATTAAGGCCATTATCATTAATAAAAATGTGGTGTCAATTGCCTACAGAAGACATTGATTAATGTCAGACAAATAAGGTAGTAAATCGTTAATAAATATTAAAAAGAGTAGTGGTCCCAATATTGATCCCTGGAGAACTCCCACAATCAATAAACGAGAATTTGATGTTTTATCATTTACTGTTACGACATTTCCAAAACCCTCCAAATTATGGCATTATTCCCCAACATTTTGTCCCAATACATTACGTACTCATTTTCTACACAAATTGTCTATTACAAAGATGGTATTTATTTACTGATCATTTCCGTTCATTGAGATATTTTATTTTTTCGTATAAAATATCTCGTCATATCAACGTATTTTATACTCTCCACGTATGTTCCAATTAATCGATTCGCATTGCCTAAGACAATTTCAATAGTAAATTTTAAAAAACGATACAACAAACAAATATGAATGAATATTTCCAGTTTTTCTTATTAGTTTGTAAATCTGAAGGAAAATGAAGTAATACGTTTCCTCGAGTGTTTATACCTTTGCCAGTTGTATTGAATTACAGCACTTATGAATACACTATGAGATGATTGATCGAAGTTTAATAAAAAAAGTATCTGTAAAATTGAATTAAATCTAAAATTGATGCACAGTATATTAGCTAAAAGCGTTCTTTAAATTTATGTATGAATACAGCGATGAAAGCTAATTGTGTGGGTCTCATTCATCCAAATACATTTAAAACAAAATGAGAATATCATGCACAAAGAGCGCACTAGAGATCTATTTTTCCTTTTACTTTATTATCGGAAATAGATTTAATTTTTTCCTTTTTCCTTCGTTACTTGTAAATATACACAGATGTTGGCGAACTTTTACATTGAGAAAACTGCATAAACAGATACTTAAACCATCAATAAAGCACATAAGCGTTTTTATAGTTTTATACAAAACTTTTTATTATCGCAAAATGGATTTTTTTATTGTGTTAGTATCTTCTCTTTAATATATCGTTTTCAAGAAACCAATATAATAAACATAAAAAATATTGAGTATCCATTTATTCCAATGGATCATCGTAAATCTCTATTTATCACTTCATCACGTAAAAAAATACTTAACTTGTGAAATTTATTCACGGTACCCCTATAAAGTGTAACCTTTTCATAACAGTCGCAATAAAAACAGCTCTTGTAAATTAGGGGACTGTACTAAAATGCAAGCACTTACGTGATCTTATTTTGGTACTGACTAATTAAGAATTAATAAAAAGGGAAAAGAATTTAATTAATTAACGTTTATGTGGAAACTTAGAGTGCATTTTTTTCTAGTCAATACCTTATATAAACGTTAAGCTTTATGCACACTATTCTGCTGTTTGAGATTTTGCAACCCCAGTTGCCTTGCCAACTGGACTCGTTCGAGGATCAGAGACAATAAGACCACAAGAGAGGGGACGTTCCAACTGGTCCCGCGCGGCTTGACAACCAACCAAGTTACCAATTAAATATGCCAAATGTTAATCTTTCAATGACACATTTGTATATCAGTGTTAATGTTCTACCTGACAAGTCATCATGCTTTAAATTTAGTGATGCAAAGGTATAGAAAATATGACCAATAAACTCAATAAATTATTCAACCTGGGCATACGGGGAACGTGTTAATTCCGTTTCTGAGGTAGCTATAAGAGCATCGGCTGTTTTTCCCACAACCAGAAAATTGTCAATTAATAACAGTGTATGTTTAAATTTGAACAAAATAAGCCCAGTTAAGTTTTAAGTACCTAAAGTAATGTTTTAAGTCCTCTTGTAAGATCTAATGCAAGATGGTTGTTTACTATTGTAAGCTATAGATTCTTAGATGTTATCTTGGAAGTAAACAATTATTTCACGAGAAACATACCAAAGCACAATAATCAAACGTGAACCAGTGAACCAGTGTTGCAAACATCAGTTTATAGCTGTTACTTGATGCGGGAAATTTCAAAATGTACCAAGTTTCCCATTGCAGAAACCCACCCTACTCTCCCCTACATATGTAGATATAGAAGGTTATGCAATCGAGTGTTTATGAGTAATGCTTAATCGACTTATCACCTCATTTCACAACGTTTGACAACATTTTGCAATCGATTTTTTTTTTGCTTTTGTGTGCGTGCGTGCGTTGGTGTTTGTGTGTGCGTGTGTGGTGTGGTGTGCGTGTGTGCGTGTGGTGTGTGGTGTGTGTGGTGTGTGCTGTGTGTGTGTGTTGTGTGTGTGTGTGTGTGTGTGTGCATGTGGTGTGTGTGTGTGTGTGTGTGTGTGTTTTTTTATTATTTTATTATTCGTGTGGGTCATATCCTTGTGGATATTATTTAAATTAAAATTTAAAAAAATTAAAAATACTAATAATCACTAACCAATTTTCTAAATAAAATTGGAATGGAAATTAACCATTTTTAATTTTAAATTTAAATTTATTAAATTCAAATTAAAAAAAAAGTAGCTCAAAAACTTATCATTTTCTTTTTATTTAAAGAACCTTGAAGATATTGAAATACTGAACACGAAGAACGTCTGGCCGAGTAACCGAAACGAAAACAGAATTTCACTATTCCGTATTAAACGCTAAAAACTTATCATTTTCTTTTTATTTAAAGAACTTGTTCAGCTATGTCTTACAATTGATAGTCTGCCCTGGATGGTTGAGCATAAAGTTGTGACAAGCCTGATTGAAGTAAGTTTTAGACGGACCATATACGGAGACGTCTAAAGGCTGTAAACGATGTCTGGTATGTGGAGGATTTGTAAGTACGATTCCACGTTCTTGCAGATATTAAGCACTGTAAGTGAAACGTGATATGATTGTCCAAAATCAAAAGAATTTTATTGTCTTTACTGCATTTAACGAACTTTAAAATGCAGCAAATTTTGTTCAAAATTTTCTGACGTCATCCAGCCACATCTGTAATAGCTTTAGACCCTGGTGGAGCCCCTTAGTCATGTAGTCTTGCCTCGTACTGGGGAAAATGAAAACTGGAGGAAGAAGTAGCTTTCTGTCCTTTTTGAGATAACATCTTACTGGGTTTATGTACGTCTAAACCCCAGTTTCATCGTAGTTATAAATTGCATCTGGACCAAATTGTGCCTATTTAACACATCCTCAATAGCTCAAAAATTCTCCTACTGTATGTTTATTAAAATCTGACACACGACCAAGACTGGTAGGCTCAGCTGTTCTTAGAGTGAAGTTTTTATTTCGAAACATAAAATCGTAGGCAGTCTCGTGAGTGCCGTGTTGGTAATCAATTCGATCTCTTTCCAATTGCAACTGCACAATAGATGCGAATTGGCGTGTTTCTTTTGTCGTTAGACCTTAATTCATTCTTGATGCGTCTAATAGACATTTTGCTAAGCTCTTTTCTTCGTTAAATATCTTAGAACGTTTGAAGGCGGCGAAAATTTCATTTCGTTTTCTCTTCGAACTTAACCACGTACCTTCGAAGTGTCATCTAGCCCACACCATATTTTGTAGCAGTAGTTCTGAATTTCACCAGCCACAACCTTTCGTTGGTTTTTCCATTCGATTAGGCGAAGCAGGAACTCTGTTGGTTATTTTTTCCATTGAAAGGCATTCTAAAAATTAATTTTTGATCAATACAGTATTACAGTAGGAGGGAGACATGATACATGTATTAGTTCTATTTTGAGACTTGATACATAAGCCTCCCTGAAAAGTTATATAAACTCACCCCTATGTAAAATGTTCAACACAAATGGGATTCATAAATGCAAAACTAACTAAACACATATGACTTTCACACTGAAGCATACGTCATAATGTTGATTTTTTATAAATTCAGTTCATAGCTGTTGTTTGATGCGGGAAATTTGAAAATGTAGTTCCACTGCACCAATCCTACTCTCCTACATATGTAGATATAGAAGATTATGCAATCGAGTTTTTATGAATAATGCTTAATCGACTTATTACCTCATTACACAACGTTTTGCCAAGATCGTCCATGATGTCACTTGTGGTGTGGCGTATGGGCGTGTGTGTGTGTGAGTGTGTTCGTGTGTGTGTGGTGTGTGCGTGTGGTGTGTGCGTGTGGTGTGTGCGTAGTGCGTGTGGTGTTTGGTTTGGTGTGTGCATGTGTGCGTGTGTGGTGTGTGAGTGTGTGTGCGTGTGGGCGTATGAGCGTGTGCGTGTGTGCGTGTGTGCGTGAGTGGTCATGTGGTTGCGTGATGCTCTGTGTGTGTTTGGGTATATATATATATATATATATATATATATATATATATATATATATATATATATATATATAATATTATTATTGTTATTATATATATATATATATATATATATATATATATATATATATATATATATATATATATATATATATATATAACACATAGGGTGAGTCAATAATCACCGCTCTGGATATGTGTTCCACAATTAAAAATAGGACAAAGATGGACTAAAATCCTGAAAGCGAAGCCATTTTCGCTTAACATTGGAATGAAGAATTAACATTTATTAATTTTTCATTTAATTTCTATAAATTCAAATTAAAAAAGTAGCTCAAAAAGTTATCATTTTCTTTTTTATTTAAATAACTTATGTTTGAGTAATTTGGTGCCAGACAAAAAATGTAGTTGCCATGGATTTACTTGACTTTGAAGTTTTTATGTTTATTTGACTTGTACCATTTAGTGAATATTGGAAGCTTCAAAAGTATTTTTAAATTCAAGATACCAGAGTATACTTACCGAGAATACGTCGATATGATAAAAGCTTTAGGCGTTTGCAATGATAACGCCCGTGCTGCCGAGCGTTTGTACAGAGAGCGATTTCCGAACCCGCGTCATCCAAATCACAAAACAATCCAAAATGTAGAAACACGTTTGTGGAGACAGGATTTATCGCTCCAAAACGTTCTTTGAATGCCGGCCGACCTAGAAAACTTACATGGCAACAGGAGGCACAGTTATTGCAGGATATTGAGAATAATCCTACTACCAGTACACGTTGGTTGTCAAGAAATACACGCCACACCCAATCCTCTGCTCATAGATGTCCTCGAAGATACAGCTTGTATCCATACCATCTACAACCTATTCAAATGTTACATCCAGGAGATAACCTATTTAGAGTAAATTTTTGCACATGGACATTACACGAAATTCAAAGCAATTCCAGCTTTTTCAATAATGTTTTATTTGCCGATGAAGCTCATTTCAACCAAGAAGGAAGTGTAAATTCTCGCAAACTTCATTATTGGCACTATGAAAATCCGCATGTTGTACGTCGGCGAAATCAGCAAAGGCGCTGGTCTGTAAATGTTTGGATAGGTATATTGAGAAAACGAATCATCGGTCCATATTTTCTACCAAAAACACTGAATGTTGAAAATTACAGTAATTGTCTGGAGAACACTTTCCAGGTTTGTTAGAGGATGTTCCTTTACAACAACGTGCAACAATGTTTTTTCAACATGATGGAGCGTCTGCACACGCTACCTCACAAGTACAAGAAATTTTGAATCACCGTTTTCCTAATAAATGGATTGGGCGAGGTGGACCAATAGCGTGACCAGCCCGGTCTCTCGACTTAAATCCAATAGATTTTTGACTGTGGGGATACATAAAAGAAAAGGTCTATTTTACTGTGCTTGCCGGAGTGGATGACGTTATTGCCCGGATTCACGAAGCAGTAGCAGAAATAAATCATGACACTTTCGCTTCTGTTGCCAGAACTTCACTTGTATGTTACATACATACATTAATGAAAATGGTAACAATTTTGAAAATTTGTTAAGGAATTAGATGTTTATTTTCGTTTAGCTTAGGTCGACTCAGATAGTTTTTGTTTTTTTAATATTCCAATTTTTGTTGTATTTAGATTTGTTAATTTTTATTTTAATTTTACCTGAAAACGGCTTAGCTGGGATTTTAGTATTCTTCATTTTTGTCTTATTTAATTGTAGAACACATCCGAGAGCTGGGGAATGATTATTGATCACCCTGTATATATATATATATATATATATATATATATATATATATATATATATATATATATATATATATATATATATATATAGAAATTGGTTTAGTGAACGAACAAAGGTTCAATTTAATAATAATTAATTGTATTTTATTTAAAATTAACTTTTAAAGTACATACAGTAAAAGATTAACTCGAGTGGGACTGTGATCCTTCATTCTGTGATAATTATAATACATCGTATAGGGAAGTACATACAGTTCAAGTTTGAATCGATTGTAACTTGCCTCCTCGATAGCTCAGATGGAAGAGCCCCACTCTAGCAAAGTGGAGGTCGTGGGTTCAAGTCCCACTCGAGTTAATCTTTTACTGTATGTACTTTAAAAGTTGACGATGAAAGCCGTTAAAGTTAAAGTTGTCACCCTGTGTAAATTTTAAGGGATTACCCTGTAGATAAATTGTTTTTTTTTAATTTTTTTAATTACGAGTTAGAATGTAAATTTTTGCGAGTTTTTATTAGATTCATTCACAGGTCACAATTAGAGTATTGTTAGATTAGCTTTTGTTAGAATACATGTTCTCGTTATTTTTTATATTAGTGTATTTGTAAATAGGGATAGTTTTGTAGAAATAAATTTCGTATTGTAATTTGGTTAAATCAAGTTGGGATTGTGTCATATAAAAAAATTTTATGAAAAAAACGTATCGGATATTACATTGTAAGTACATCTTTTGCAAAAGTTCTAGTTAGCCGCCAGATAGGCACCGTTCCGATTGATGAGTTTAAATATCAAATTTCTTAAATAAGACTTCGAGTAGAAATAGGCTTGCTGATAAGGCAATCCTTCCGTTGATTTTCTAGTTAGACTTCGTGTATGCGCGGAGTGGTATATTTAAGTTTTTTGGGCAAATTAGAGTGGAGGTGGTTGAAAAACCAATGTGGAGGATAATGAATAATTATGGTCAGTCTAGTTAGGAATGTAGTACTATACTCACGTGCCGTTTATTAGCGGTCAGCGCAAATTCCGGAAAAGGGGTAGTTAAGTAGAGGTTGGAGGGAGTTACGCAGACTTGGGGTTGTATCGAGTTATCGTGGAGAAAATGATCTCCGTTTCCAATAAAAGGGATAATATATTGGCTCACCACATCCGAAGTTATTCTTTTGGTTATATATCATTTGTCGTAGTGACATATTGGATGTAGAAGTGGTTTTCGTGTTTTTTATGAAGTGCTTAGCCATGTTCCATGGACATGCTGTTTCGCAATTTGTGTTTTTTTTTGCGGACTAAAGTAACAAGTTTCTCTTTAAAATAGTAACTTTTGGGTATCTTGCCGACGTCAAACAAACCACAAACTGCTGTAAATAAAAGCTTTTTGTTTTTCGTTATTTTAAAAGTAATAAGTGATAAGTTTTATGGAAGTTTTAAGTATTAGCGCAATCGAAACCAATTGTAATATCAATCAAATGTATGGAAAGGAAGATTCACGATTAAAGTTATGCTAGAAGAATCTAGTGTAGTATCAATCCCGTTCACATTTCCGTCGCCGTCGGGGCCATATCTAGGTATCAAAGATGTTTGTATAACAAATTTAACCTAAATTCTTTTGTACATTTTGTTTTGCTGTGTATGACAAATTTTAATGAATTCTGGTGTTTTTTTTTTGTGTTACATGTGAACGTTTGAATACGCTGCCTTTTTGCAATTAATGAATGCGTGCCCGCCCTTTCGTTTTATGAGTTTTAAATTTATCTACGTGTTTTTTTTTAATTACGATCTTCACGAATTGTATCAAAATTACATATTGTAATGCATTACAAGAGAACACCGCTTATTGGTTATAATGTTTGTTATTTTGGTTTTTTCTTATTTTAAATTTACAATAGTTTTAGTAAGATCTTCTGATACCAGCTGGTTTCGCAAATTTTTTATGTAAACTAGATTTCGTTTATTTAAAGGATTTGATTTATGTAACAATTGTGTGACCTTTCGATGCTGGTGTAGTTTTAATTAATATTCAATATATGTATTTTTAGGTTAGTGTACTTATTGTGTTTTTTTTAGTGTAAACTCATTATTTGTTGTACAGCATCATATGTAGCGTAAAGTGCTTGTTTTTATTTTATCATGAAATCAACTTCAAGTTAATGTTTATTGGAAACAAAGTAATTACATTTGAAAGAAATTATTGATTATTGAAATTTTAACGTAACTTTAAAGGTTCACTGCAATATTTTGGTTTCTTTAATTTGAGTATATTTTATACCGGGTGGATTGAGATTATTGCGAATGGTTATAAAATAATTAATGATTTTCCTGAAGAATAATTATATTGAAGTGCAGATTTATTAAGGGATTTTAAATAATAACGTAACGTAAATTTATGATGTACTGACCCGAACAGCTGTTTGTATTTTTGTGCATACGAGGGTAGTGCGATAAGTCGTTCTCTTTTGAAGCATGTTTATAGGTATCGACCTACCGATTGTAAATATCTTTGCTGATGCCTGATTTGCCAAAAGGTAAGCAGTTTGTTAATTGTTTGAAGACGAAATGTATTTTTCGACGAAGTTATGTATTACTTCCCGATATCGACGTTTGATAAATTTTAAGATTTCATAGATTTTTTTGATAGCGTTTGTTTAGTTTTGTGGTGATGTATTTTTCGTGTTAATTTGTAGAATTAGATTACCGTTCAATCAGTTATTTTTGGGTTAGTTAAGCTAATAATTTTTTATGTAGGTTTATCGAAATATTTAGTGAGTTTTAGGTTTTATTTCGCATTTTGCGGCTTTTATATTTAAAGCTTAAGATTTTATTGAAGTTTAGGTGAACTGGGCGTTAATATTTTTGGAGTAGATTTTGTAGAAGTAGTAGATTTTTGAGTGAACGTTTGGGTTTCCTGTTTGACCAATATAACATCTGTTCATGACGATTTCCCCCTATAAATACTTTTAACAGGTGGCGCCTTTTTGACTTTATCTACCGATTTTGACAATTTTTGGAGTTGCTACGAGTGCCTTTTACGATCTTTAAGTAAGAACCCCGCCCACACCACAGAGCTATGCCGTGGCACAAATTGCCTTTACGTACTAAATGCTATAGTGAGTACTTAGCCTGATTCTTTTACCACAGCAATGTACCCTATTTTAGTCAAGACACAAAATTATTAAGCCTTTTATTAACCTTGAATATTTTATCATTGTAGTGACACTGATCTTGTTCTGAGCTCACTGGGTTTGACGTTTAAGAGAGTCCGAGGTCAAGAACCTGTGTTTAGTCTTTACTTCATTACAAATGTACCGATTTGATGTTGTATAAAACTGAAAATAATAGGTAATTTCCTAGACACTCAGATTTACTATTATAGTTACTTATTAATTCGGAAGTTAAGTGTGTATTAAGGGACACTTATTTTGGCCTTCATTCAATGTCTTTTCAACTGTTCTGGACCTGGAGTTTTACCATGGTAATGTTAACGCTTAATGCTCCATTTTTATCCCCGACAAAGATTTAACCTTCAAAATTGTTCATATATTATGGGCTTATTCATTAGTATAACCAACCATATTCTTAAATATTCACCTTGAACATCAATCAAAGTTATATTTTTTCTGCGGTGGTTCAGTATGAGATCGTCTGAGTGTGTACGTGTTTATTTGCGTAAGCGCGTGCGTGTGCATAATCTTGTAGGTGTGCGTGCACGTGTGAATGTGTCCGTGAGCGTGCGCGCTCGGATGCCAATATTCGCGATAACTTCGGAATGATAAGAGGTACGTACTTCGTATTTAAACTTATTGTTCTTCCAGCGACACAAAGGTGGAGTTTACTAGTCGCAATTTTTGGTTTTTCTCAAATTTTTCAAAGATGAAAATATCAACATACGGAGTTTAAAATTATGTTTTATGCACTTTTTTGGTGCGACGCGTACTTTGGTGACAACAAATCCTACGGTGTAATTTACGTATTCGTTAAATTTTTTCGATATCTGAATAGTATAGGAAAATGTATAGACACATTTTTTTGTTTTCATATGTTACTTTATACAATTAGTTGTTACGAAATCACATGTATTCTAAATTAATTAAATATGATTTAAAATGCGTAAAATGAGTGTATGACACTTTCACACGCGGGCAGCTTTGAATTTTTTTAAATTCCCGTGTACTATATGAAGGAAAGACATTGCGATCCTGAAAAAATTCGACCTCAAAATTTTGACTGATTTTCACGTTTAGAGAGTCCCTGAATCCATTTTGACCATTTTTATGACGCCGTATGGGTGTTTGTGTGTGTGTCTGTATGTGTAGTAAATTGAGAACCTACATATTTTTCAAATTTTGTTAAGTAAACTAGACGTTTAAATGGATCTATTAAATTGACATTTCTTACACCCATGAAAGACCGGAGTGCTGCACAATCAATAACAGTTTGTTAAAACCCATGTATGCAGTGAGTCCCAGAAATTACGTCTAAATTCATTTAAAGTTCAAGGGTCTAGTTTTTGGAGAAACGCTGGACATGTCAATTTTATTTTGACTGCGGTTCTTTAGTGGTAAAATTTTACATAGGGTAGCCCAAAAATTAGTTACGACCACCAACTTGATTTTGCCAAATGGAAACACCTGTTTTTTATTTCATTTTCTGAATTTGCTTTGAATTCTGAGTAAATCTCATGTACCATGTCTTATACCTATAGTCAACAGATTTCGAGATATTTAAAAAAAAAATTGTCTTTATAGAACTATCAAGAACACTTGAAAAATAATCGTATCCAAGGTAATTCATAAATAATAGGTACATGTTTTAATTTCGTTGTGTATGTCAATTTATTTCTGATGTCGAATTTCAACATTTGTCCTTTCCGAAATGGTGTATTTTTGGATGAAACATTTCCTAATAGGTGAAAAGGAAGGAGAGGACCTATTGAATGGCCTGCTAGGTCACCCGACCTAAACCCGCTGGATTTCTTTCTGTGGGGTTATCTCAAATCAAAAGTATATGTTGACAGGCCAAACAATCTGGAGATAGTGAAAGACAAAATCAGAAGAAAAGTGCGTGCCGTAACTGTAGAAGTCTACGCGCTTCTTTCTAACTTAATATGGTGCTGTTATCTACTTTGTTTTGTAATAAATAGAATAACTGAAAACAGGGCAAAATCTGACTAACCAAATTCAAATTAAACAGCTGTAAGAAATTTATGGTATGATGTCATAGACGTACATTGAAATCTTAGATACAAATCCTATCGGCCCTGCAATCTATCTGCATAAACTATGTGCATATACATTCAATGATCGGGTTCTGTCACAGTTTATTTACTCTATTAATAATCTTAATGAATTTTAAAAATTAAATTTTTAACAGTGTCGTAAGACCCCCACTACGAGACAGTCGGGAGCTATAGAGGTTGGAACCTAAAACCCATAATGATATGGCCTGTTAGTTAAAAAATCGACTACCATGGGGACACTCGCTCACAAGTCCAAGGGACCGCAAAATCGGTATTCAGTTATAATTTTTCGAGCTTCGACTTCGTGATCGATGAGGTATCACCCATACCAACCAGCACCTACGACACACTTGCTCAAACGCAAGGGGTAATGCCCACTGACACACGCCCACACATAGGGCATGCCAAAAGTGGTCAAAATAGATTCAGGGATCCTGAAAACGCCAAAATCTCGAGGTCGAATTTTTTCATGATCGTAATACCTTCCCTTTACCATACTTTGTGTAGTATACTGGAATGTAAAAAACTGTACCCAGAAAATTGTTTCACTTCACTTAATTCTTCAAAATGCAAGCGTTAAACGTTATTGACTACATACAAATATATTTTGACTTTTTCTTTTAAATACAAGGCATTTGACATTACCTACATTAATATTTGAGATTCCACCTTAAAACGCTATTAAAACTATTGTATAAATGAGCTATTTTTTTCCGGTGTTCCAGTCTGTTATTTTAAAATTGTACAGTATTTAATTTCTTAAGGATCTAGTTATTCTTTAATAAAGTTGTATTCTATAGTTGGCTTTATACGTTTATCAAACGGTTATATTAATAGCAGATTTACCATCTTTGCCACCAAATAATTGACCTACGTCATCGATACATGCACCTAGCTAAATAAAACGTTTATTTTGCCGTCGCACATTTAAGTATACATCAAAATGGATGGTTAAAATTTGAAGTGCATTTTGAGCAACCGACGTATGTTATCGACTGTTTAAACGCATTGAAAAGAGATGAACTATAAATGCTTGTTACTTGTTACTTTCTTTCCTACGTTTCCATATTTCATTTTCATTACACATTTTCAAAACAGTTCTTTTCAGAACTCTTCCTTTGTTCAATCATTTAGATTTATTCCAACATCTTTGTTAGTTTTTCCGGAACCTCATAATGTCTATACAAGTTAAAACCTTACATACGCAAGCACAATAGATTGCGCTGAATGTATTACAATATTTTGGAAAGGAGAAACAAAACAACGGCTCTTTAATACCACTTTCTAGTGTGCAAGAGGTAGGTGTTTTTAGAATGATCTTAAGCTCAATTAATAGTGATCTCAGATTTACAGCGTGTGGCAAATGCCTTGAGTATATCTGTCACAATAGTGAAATATGTCAAGTCTCGGTCAAAATCCAACCAATTCTGTCTAGTCCCGGTAAAAGACGGCCACGTAAGAAAGTTAAATCCGAAGATCTTGCAGATACCTAGAAAATGTCCATGACGAATATCTTATATAATACGTACGAACAAAGTGAGTATATTATAGTTATATATAGCTTCTACATTAGTCTAAATTGTATTGTTTACAGAAAAACATATCACAGTTGTAACTTTGAATGCAGAAATTCGTAACACCCATTCTGTTAAGCGATAGAAGTTTAAATCGTGCCTTACATGCAATGGGGTTCAAGTTCCAGTAAGAGTGTAATCGAAGAGCTTTGGTAGAAAAAGAAATATAGCTGAAATGTGAACATAGTTTTTGAAACCATACATGCGAGACATAGATCTACTCAAAAGGAAATCCGGGAAAGTCATGGCAAGATGATGATGCAACGAGTGTACGAAAACCTCAAGGATATGATGGTAAAAGACAGAATGTTTCTTTGCTATTTGCGTCGAAGTCATTGAAAGTAGATTACCATGGTGAAATGAATGCAGATATGTTTAAAAAATCTCCTAAACAATTTAGAAGCACCTTCATTGATTATAATGCATAATGCGCCTTATCATTCCATGTTAGTGGAAAAATTACCAACATCGTCTTGGACGAAAGGTAACATGATTTCATGGTTAATAAAAAATAACATTAATTATGATTCCACCTCATTCAAAACCGAGCTCTGTTCATTAATAAAATCACAACGAACAGTAAAACGATATGAGGTCGATGAAATAATAAGGAGTTACGGACATGGCGTATTAAGATTTCCACCTTGTCATTGTGAATTCAATGCGATTGAACTAATATGGGCACATGCTAAAGGATACTATGACAAGCACATAGGAAGAGATGGCTTCAAAGACGAAAGTGTAATTAGTATGGGGAACTAAGCTTTACAACAATGTAATCAACATATTTGGTCTAATTGTGTACGCTATACAGAGGAGATTATAAAACGGTGGTGTAAACGTGAGGAAGTGCTAGATTTTACAGTAGACGAAATGATTATTAACGTTACAAGTAATTGTGATAGTTCGGATACAGATTAATCGTAGTCTTTTCTTTAATCAATGCGTTACTACAACATAATTATGTATTTCACAAATATATACTAATTAATTGCATTAAAATTTATTTAATCATCTGGAAGGCCACAGCATTGCTAGCTATTACAATTACAGTTGTACATATTCGAAGATCTTCAAGGCTCGTAATTACCGGGTGATTCTTTAATACTGATGACAGTTTGAATTTCCCAAAACAAAAAATTTTAAAGGTTGGTAATTATACATTGTCATTTATTTAATTCCAGTGGTGTATGTAGTATCAGTCTCTAAATTAATAATTTATTTTTAAGGTGCAAATAAATCTTCCGTTTTACAACAAATTTTATATTTATGTTAAGCACAGTTATATCATTAACATTTTATTAAATAAACTATAAAATTGCTAAAATGTCACCGTTATGTTCATGACAATTCCACTCTACGCTTCATATTGTCAAACACTTTTTGAGAGATGTCGCAGGTGTAATTCTTGAACTTCCTCTACAGAATTATGTGAATTTTCAGTTGTCCACGTTCGATAATTTTGATTATTATAGTCAGATAAATGAAACCATGCTTCATTGATCATAATAATAATAATATGTTTATTTATTCAACAGACTGAAAGTCCAATTACAGAATAACTTTACGATATCTTGAAAGTTACATTTAAAATATCGTTATTAATTTTAAGTAAAACAATCCAATAATTACATATATTCTCATAATCAATAGCATGCAGTTGCTGTATAACAGAAACCCGGTATTGGTGAATATGATTTTATACAAAATCCGTTGGCATGTTGAATAAGGTAACCCTGTAATTTGAAAATAAGGTTAGTAGGTATCACAAGTTTATCCGTTGACAACTTGCCAGCTTGATCACTTAACTGACGGATTGATTTTTGGGACTTGCCTTACGACTTCTACCACTTCATCATTTCGACTAATGGACGGCCTGTAGGATTTTCTGACAAATTGAATTCCTATTTTCTTATCTTCAAAAAGGTTTTTAACCTACAAACGCAAATGAATGTGATGTGAACATTATCTAATCACTTACTTTAATAAATTCTTGAATTACGGAGTAGCTCTGAATAAAACTGTTTTAAGGAACGTTGATAATGCATAATGGAAAAGTAAATGAAAATCAAAAACAAATTATCGACAGCATTATCAGCACTGATGTAAAAAAAGGAAGAATAAAGTAACTAAAAATATTTAACCGCCAATGCAACACCGTAAAAAAACTAGAATTGTATGCGCGAAATTCAAACTGTCTAAGTATTAAAGAATCACCCGGTACATAACCTACAAATGTTATAATAATTACTAATCACCTGTAAATGTTTTGACATATACCTTGTAAAATCAGCATTTTACATTAACCTCATTTTCAATTTTCATCCACCTGTAAGTCAAGGTGCTATTTTTCAAATCATATTTCATATTATCACCTGCAATTATAATTAAGATTAAATACCTTTGTATGTATAATAATATCTAACACTTACCATGACCTTTAATTTTTACGTTACAATAAACCTTTCTGATTGATTTTAACAAAATTACAATTCAATAACTTCAAAATATTTAATTTTTTAATTTTAATTTTAATTACTACATTACCGCCATCTAAGAGAACATTTATTAAGTTTTATTTTTAATCATTTATTATTATGGATATAAGTTGACTAATATTTTTCATATTAACTCATCCGTAACTAGATTATGGCGTAGGTTAATTCTTTGGTGGCAAAGATAGTATGTTTGCGTGTTTAATTTTCATATTTCAAAGAACTTGTTTCAACATCTTGAACATTTCTAAACGATTTTATTAGTACTGAGGACGTTTACATTTGTGTAAACATCAATACAAGAATACACATTAAAATCAGAAATTCCCAGATTTTTAAGTTGGTATATAAATGTCTATTTAGGTCTTTTTGACATAGAACTTTAAAGTATATCTGACATAAATCATTATTGTTGTTTTTACGACTTTGAATAGTTTTATTATCATCGTATGACAAAGAGGTTACATAATTAGCATAAATATGTATTATTTCATTTCTTTAAATTTCCACTTTGTAGTAAATCTAGTGTATTCCTCCACACCTGACGTTTGTATTATCATCGAACGCTATAATCTTTTCCCAGAATATTTATGGCCACTAAACACTTATGTATGGTGTCTGCTGTTGTCAGGTCTTGTTTTAGTTTTTTCTTTATTTTCGGGAAATTCAGTATCGTAATGTTGATACCATCAATCATCATCGTGATAATCCTGTTTGGTAATTATGTTCGGTTCTTTCAAGAAGTGCTTGTAGCTTCCGTTTCCAAATGAGCTATAGCGTTTTTGCAGTTAAATTTTCTTGTAGGTGAAGTACTAATGTGTGAAATCTAACTCAAACGATCTACTCCTTTATTTCTCTTTAGCCGTAGCATTATATTAATCTGACAAAGTCGTATGTAGGTGTATTTTAATTTTTATTGCTTGATATTGACTCTTCGCTTTCTTCCTCTTTTCCTATTCTCGTTTCAATGTCATTTTGGAGCTCACCTATATCTTTGATTTTATGTGGTAATGACTTTTTGTTACCGTTCCATTTCGTTTACCTGTGGTATTCATCCATTTTTTTCGATGGTTCACAATCTCTTTTTTTTTGTTTTTCGAAGCTTTGTATCAATAAGTGTTGGTAGTTATCTGGAACCAAAGATTTTTAGGACATTGGTCTCAGTTATAAAGTAAGAAAGTTAGAAAAGTTCCTGGATTTAACCTTATTTTGCAAATATTTTAACTTTATGTTCTAATTACATTGCTACTTTGGAAGCCCAATTAAGTTGTCTTGTGCCATTCATTCGTAAAGAGAACGTCATTGAACTGACTCTTTAATTCAATGTAACTTGTATCACCATATACAAGCAACCACTAAAGAGATACTAATAAATGGAACTGAACTACATGAGTGGATACTTTAGAAAACATGAATTGTTATGTATGAATATGAAAACGAATTAATAAAATAATTTTATCTTTTAAGTTTTAAACTAGGTACATACTTCAAAAACAATCTTCTGAACCGTTCAAAAAAAAATTACAAAGATTGTTAAAAAAGAATGATAGAAATTAAAGTATTTTACCCTAGTGCATTCTCAATATAGATGCCGCGCACGTTCAGGGAATACAACCCCAAAGTCTTATCTCATGCAAGTAGCATCCTAAGCCTCTGATCTGGTGAAGGGTGGCATCGTTTTATAATTTGATATACGGTCCTTGGATTGCCATATCCCTTAAAATACAATTTATCTTAGAATTGAACGTTGCCAAATTTCTAGAACAATATTTATCTACATAATTTTTCATTGATTAATCCAAATAAAACGTAAAGAGCCATAAAAATCAAATTTACGTACACTAATTATTGCTTGATTATATAAACGATATTTTCACTGTATGAATTTCTCAGCTAGTTATTATAAAGCTTTTCTTTTCGTACACAAAGGAGGAAAGAATTGATTACCTACCTTTTTAATGCGTATACAAAAGGGCGACTTAATTAAAATTTCTTTAGAAATGTGATACTATTGGAGGAACTGAAGTTATTTATGTTGATGATTTTGACAGTGATTAAATTTCCTTTAAATATAATCATAACATTGCTACACCGTTGAGCTTTAGTTTATTAAAAATAAAATATTGGAAAACTGTACTCTTTCTCTCCTTTACGTTTTCCATAAAAAATGCTTAATTAGTTACGCTCAAGTACACCAAAAAATACATCTTCGCTAATTTGAATCATAATAATAATGTGAACAAAAACTTAAATTAATTATATTCTTTGCGATATTCGTGTATAAGAAAGTTCTTAAAACTTCCTTACTTCCTTAACGATCTTAAAAACCTCTTTTTGAAGTTTTTATTTTAGACTTCAAGCACCTTTAAAGCAGTAATTAAAAGTTAAATATGGGCAATTGTTTGAGTGCATTGAATAGAGACTTTCCAGAAAAATTCACGTAATTTTAATTAACAACCGCAAATAGTAGTTAATTAGCTCTTTTATTAGTTAAGAGAGAAAACGACTCTTTGAAAATATGAACACATTCAAGATTAAATATTTCAGGCATTAACTGCGTGCTATTTCTTCATTAACTGTGTAAATATACATAATGTGAATAAGAAAAATTAAATTAAAACCAATTAATTTAAAAAAACAGTCATACTAGGTAATTCTTACAAATATGTAATTATATTAAATTATATTAATTATATTAAACCCATGTGATTGTTAAAACTTTAACTTAAAAAAAGTATAAAGCAAACGTAAACCTTTTGTCTAAGGAGTGAACCCGAACAGGTATACATTGTTGCAATAACGATGAATTCATAGAGAACTAATAATTTATTTAAGTATCACGGCTCGCGACAATAAAACTGATTTGATAAATAAATATTAAATGACATTGAAATAACTATAACTCGAAAAGCTACAAAAAAAAAAAAATAAAAATAAAAAAATAAATAAATAATAATTGAATCATTTGGTCGCTAATAAATACCAGCAAGTCCGGTGAGGGGCGCGGAACCTGGAATCGCGTATAGAGCAGTATGGTTGAAACTCGTGTTGTGATTTGAAGGGTAGGTAAGAAAGAAAAAAAAATGTACCTGTATATGCACATTTTGAGATTCATACAGTAAGTATACGATCTATTATTTATATCTATCTATTAGGTCGTGACAGTAGACATAACTGTCCGGTAGTAGGACAATACCGTTAGTAGGGAATGCTACATCGTCCGGGGCACGATTTGGCCAGTAACCGGTCTGCTCGCTATGATATTACTCAAGAAAACAATACAATTGCCTCGGATCGACTTGGCTACAAGGGGCGGTCAAGGTCGAAATAGACAGGCCCCGTTGCTGACGACTGTGCAAGGAATGAATGGCGAGTCGGTACGTGGAGTGTTAGAGGTATGCATGGTAAAGAATTTGAAATTGCGAATGTAATGTACGAAAGACACCTTGATATTCTGTGTGTATCGGAGACAAAGCGCAAAGGAAAGGATGTTGTGGAGATGGAGGATGGCAGCCTGGCACTATGGTCAGGAGTTGAGACGGAAGTGCATGGTGCAAAAGGAGTTGGGGTGATCATAAGTGAAAGAGCGAAAAGATGTGTTAAACAGTACGAATTGGTATCTCCCCGGGTAATATGGGTTAGAATGAAAGTGGAGTTTCGAAGAATTTTTCTTATTGCATGCTATGCACCGGTGAATGGAGAAAGAGATCAGGAGCGTGAGAACTTCTGGAATGAAGTAGAGAACGTGTTGAACGTATGTAAACCAAACTAAAGAGTGATTATAGTGGGGGATATGAACGGATGGGTGGCTGTATAGAGAGAACATAGTGAACGCGTTCTAGGAAAGTTCGGAGACCAAAGAGTCAATGAGAACGGTGAACACCTGCTGAGCATCTGTGTGGAGAGAAGCCTGTTTGTATCCAATACGTGGTTTAAACATAAAATGTGCATATGTATACATGGTAAAGAGGTGAATCTAAAAGTATGATAGACTTGATAGTGTATGATGAACTCCTTAGAAACCTGGTGAAAGACACAAAAGTAATGCGCGGAGCGGAGTGTGGATCGGACCACTTTTTGGTTGTATCGAGAGTGTGTTTAGGGTAAAAGTGGGTGTGGAGAAGGAAAGCAAACGTAGTGCGAACGTCCAGAATTAGGGTTGACAAACTAGTGGATAATGGTGCGAAAATAAAATACGTAGATGCTGTGAATAAAGAGTTGAATGTAAATGAAACAATGTGGAACGAACAAATAAAAGACACTAACGTTGAAAGTGCATGGATAAGCTTGAAAAACTCTGTTGTCAATTGTGCGTGCGAATATGTGGAAGAGTGATTGTAGGTAGACAGAAAAAATGTGCTTGGTGGAATGAGTCGGTAAAAAAGGCAGTAAGTAAGGAATGATTGCTGCAAAAATAAGACTGAGAAGAAACGACTGTATGAGGTGTACAGATTAAGAAACAAAGAAGCGAAGGAGGCAGTGAGAATAAGTAAAGAGGAAGTGATGGCTGTAGAAGGAGAGAAAATGCAGTATGATTTTGAGGGAAACAAAAAACTTTTCTGGAAATGGGTCAAAAATACAAAACGTGGCCCAAAACAGAACGCTGCAGGAGTGATGAATGATAGAAACGAAATAGTATGGGACGATTGTAAAGTGAGGAAATGCTGGCAAGAATATTTCGGAAAGCTGTACAGTAGTGAGGAAAGTAAGACTGAAGAGTTAAATAAGGAGAACATAGAAGAAATGATGAATGAAACTGAGAAGGATATTGGAATAAATGAGGTAGAGAAAACGGTAGGAAGGTTGAAAACGGCAAGGGAGCAGGCGTAGATTAAATCACTGGTGAAATGCTCAAGTATGGTGGTGCAAAGCTTATACGAAGATTGCGTGAATTATTCAATGTATGCCTTATGTGGAAAAGTGCTGAGTGATTGGAAGAGCGCGATCATTGTACCATTGTATAAGGGTAAGGGAACAAGAGTGATTGTAAGAACTACAGAGGAATAAGCTTGCTCAGCGTACCTGGTAAAGTATTTGGAAGAATACTGATTGATAGAGTACGAGAAACTACACAAATCTAAGATTTGGGATATGCAGGGCGGCTTCATGCCATGGAGAGGATGTGTCGATCAGATGGTTGCTCTCTAGCGGGTGATCGAAAAGTGTTTAAAGGTAAAAAGGAAGTTGTACTGTGCGTTTGTAGATCTGGAGAAAGCATATGACAGAGTGAATAGAGAGAAGCTGTGGGAAATATTAAATGAATATGGCGAAATAAAGGTCTAATAAATGGAATAAGGGCAGTATACAACGGTAGTCGGGCATGTGTTAGGGTGAGAGGAGGTGTGAGTGAATACTTTAATATTGAGCAAGGAGTGCGACAAGGCTGTGTGATGTCACCGTGGTTGTTCAATATATACATGGATAAATGTCTTAGACAAGCATGTAACGATACAAATGGTGTAATGGTTGATGACGTAAATGTATGACTCCTGGTGTATGCAAATGACACAGTCTTATTAAGTGACAGTGCGGATGAGCTGCAAACCGCTCTGAGGAAGTTTGATACAGTCTGTGAGAGCATGGACCTAAAGGTAAACGTGAACAAAACTAAGATTGTGGTTTTCAATCGGGAAGGTGGAAAGGAGAGTAGAGTATTTACTCTGCAAGATGAAATTGTGGAGCAAGTGGACGAGCTGGTATATCTCCGTAGAATGTTTACTGCAGATGGTACAATTGAGAGCGAGATTGGGCGAAGGGTCAATGCTGGAAGGAAAGTGATTGGAAGTATATGGACGATAATGAGAAATGAAGGCATGAGTCTATAATGGCGTATTCGTCCCGTCAATACTGTATGGAAGTGAGCCATAGGTATGTCAAAAAAAGCACGAAAGAAAAATAAATGCCGTGGGTATGAGATTTCTGAGAAGCGCATGTGGTAAAACGAGACGGGACAAGATAAAAAATGAATGCATAATGAGGGAGTGTGGTGAGGAAAAGACTATGATGGATAGATATAAAAGTTGTACATTACGTTGGTTTGGTCACATTGAGAGAATGAACAACGCAAGATTAACGAAATAAATATATGTGGGTGAGGTTAGGGGAAAGGCCGGGCCTGATAGGCCGCGTAAAACTTGGCTGAATGTAGTAGAATCAATGATAAAGGAAAGAAAGGTAAGGAGTATTAAAAGCAAAAGGGCATGTCAGAGACTATGTATGAATCTTGCGGAAGCTAGGGAGGTATGCGGAGATAGGAAAGCATGGAGAAAGATTGTGAATGTAAAATAAATAAGAGGCAGCGATTGTTTTGCCTACCCCGTAAGGGAATGGCGTGAAGCTTAAGTAAGTAAGTAAATGTAATTATATAGCTATGCGAACTTCCTTTTATCTAAAATTTGGAAGTTATGTATACACAGGGTGTTAAAGTTAGAGCAGAAATGAACACAGGCATCCACATATCTCACCTGGTCAATTATTACTGGAGGGTAGTTATTTCATGCATAAGTACCTACGATGCATTAGTGTAGCACAGTGTTGCCCAAAATTTCGATACATGCATATTGTTTCGAAAATTTTCACAATACAAGGCTGGTTTCGAAGGTAAAATATCTGGTGTGGAACAACAATCGACCTTCCAACCACAAAGTGGAATTTGGAAGAAATGAAGATTTTAATAATAATTATTATTTAGGATAATTATCCAACTTATTTTTTAATACGTTTAAAGAAAGTAGGCAACGTTGTAAAACCAAAAACAAAAATCTGTGTCAGATGGACGTGTAAAACGCCATGTTAGATAGACCTTAATAGACATTTGGATGCTAACTTAAAAAATTCCAGAGCTGCCCGCTGATATAAAATACCGATAATACAATTTAGGCGTTTACAGTCTTATTTAATTCATTTGTAGACTTAGTTTCCTTTATATTAAGAAACTTTAAAGAGAAAAGTTAGGTAAATTAAACTTTCTTTAAAACGTATGTCTGCACATTTTCTTATAAAATTATTCGTTATTTAGACATTGAACAAATTTGGCCAAATACTTTAAAATATGCAGCTGTTTCAGAAACACTCGATAAAAACGAAAAACTGCCCTTAATAAACCTCGCCCCTCGCCCGAAATAAAGCTTCCACAGAAGCTAAATTTCAAGTACGCATCTATTATGGTTCCATAAGTACACACACATACACATGCACGCACGCACGCACGCATGTATGCACGCACGCACACACGCGCACACGCGCATGCACTCACGCATGCACGCACCCACACGCACGTACGCACACACGCACGCGCACCCATTCACACACACATACACACACACACACTCACACACGCACGCGCACCCATTCACTCACACACACACACACACACACACACACACACACACACACATACACACTCACACGGACACGCACACACAC
Source organism: Vesta saturnalis (assembly GCA_036346205.1). Taxonomy (NCBI): domain Eukaryota; kingdom Metazoa; phylum Arthropoda; class Insecta; order Coleoptera; family Lampyridae; genus Vesta; species Vesta saturnalis. Next base: position 171,382 of record JARFJB010001857.1, on the reverse strand, counting down.
ACGACGTTCTTTTTCCAACTGAAATACGATAGTTCCGTCAGCGTGCTGAGACATTACAGTATCGATAAGGACGGCGGCGGTAATTCTGATAGGTTACAGAAGTTTTGTTTATCTCGCCCTAAACTAGCATGGACACAAAAAATTGATGCGATGAGACAAACGTTGCACACACACGAACGCACACGCACACGTACACGCACACGCACACGCACACGCACACGCACACGCACACGCACACGCACACGCACACGCACACGCACACGCCACACGCACACGACAGCACACGCACACGCACACACACGCACACGCACACGCACAGCACACGCACACGCACACGCACACGCACACGCACACGACACGCACACGCACACAGCACACGCACACACACACGCACACGCACAGCAACGCACACGCACACGCACACGCACACGCACACGCACACGCACACGCACACGCACACGCACACGCACACGCACACGCACACGCACACGCACACACACATGCACACGCACACACACGCACACGGAGACACACACGCACATGCACACGCACACGCGAACACGCACGTGCACATGCACACACATACGCATATGCTTGTAGTAAAGACATATCGGACCTACATACGCAGAACAGTAATGGCTATAATAATTAATCACCTAAGTACTGATAGTTTAGGTCACTAAAACATAATAGATACCAAAATTTGAGAGGCGAACGTTTGAATGTGTTTTTCTAACATTTGGTATAATATATTCGTTTGCGTACGAAAATTTTTTTTTTCATTTTCACTGGGTATAATTACACAAATATTTTTTAGCAGATTATAAAATATAGAGTATAAAATAAAATACACACGTGTGTTTGAAAACGTTTAATAGTGTATCTTTTTTGGTTTAAAAGTATCATAAATTGCTCAATGTTCAATGCCTTTCGATAGTATGTTTTAGAACCAAATGATCTTAAAATATGGCGACACTTAAACTCCCTCGTCAGTACCTACTCAATGTGACACATCGACGAAAAGTTTTCACTGATACCTTACAAAAACGCAACTAGTTAGGTAATTATTAACTTCCAATAAATAAATAATCACTATCCGATGCTTAATTGGATTTAATAACGCCAATCACAGATATTCTCAGTTGTAGATACAAAATGTTGAGACACTCTTTTCGCAACATGAAACAAAATACCACTTGACTATCCAAACTTGCGTGATGAATGCAGAAGAATTCAAGAATGAAATGGAAGTGCCTGGTGTTATTCATTTGTACTTGGATTATTAGGATTTGTAGTTTACTGTTATAATCGTTTGATTCAAATAGGAAAAGTGACTTTTGTACACACTAAATTGTGCGTATGCGTCCGTGCTGCCCATGTGTGTGTGTGTGTGTGTGTGTGTGTGTGTGTGTGTGTGACGTCTGTGCGTTGTGTACGTGCATATGTATATAATATATATATATATATATATATATATATATATATATATATATATATATAAGTTATGGCGCTTATTCTTGCTATATTGTTTGAACTTGAGGCGGTCACGGAATGGAACCAGTGTTTCGTCTATTTCGATATACTGATGTGCCAGGAACTAAAACTAATTATTCTATCAAAGGTGTTTTTTTCGGAGCCTATCCTCTCGAAAAGTATCATCTTCGTTATTGTTGAATTGTCACATTTTAAACAGTTGCGCGAATCTGTCTCTTGACATAATTTGCTTCATATTATTACAGTACAAAGTAGTCTCATCCACATAAGCATGTCAAGAAACTTCTGCATTTATGTGTGGTTTGTAGTAAGCCATTTCCTAGTGTGAACTTTTCTTGTCCTAGTTTCTCAATCATTTCATCAGTGACGAAGGTTTTGAATATGTCCAGTGGTTGTTTATTTATGAATTGTTCATAATATTTAATTTTTATTCCAGTGGCTTGTGCAGTAATATAAAAATCTTACAACGAGGTCCCATCAGCAGTAGTGCTCAACACTTTTCCTTCATCAGCAATACAATCGTCAACATAATCAGCAATAACACTTTCAATAATCTGATTGATCTAAAAATAAAATACCGTTGGAAATTTTTTGGAATATAAATATAAATATGTACAATACAGTGTCTTATCGACTTGCTAGTAGTGAGTTAGGGTCTGCACCTTTAACCGAAGAATTATTATTGGTACACTCGGCATGATAAAAAAATAAAAGTGTATCAAATCAGAACTATTGAAAAAGACCCAGCTCATAAGACTTATTTAATTACCTCCTTATTTTTGTCACTACTATGTTGTACATAATCTGTAGACATTGATGGTTCATGCAATATTCATTTGTTGCGACAATTTTTTTTGAAATTTCTTCGTCAGATATCACCTCTTCCCACAAACGCATTAGCCGGTTTTGTTCAGATTCGCATTCATCCATACTGTACACACGTACACTACCGCAGACCACAAACGAATAACTGAAAACGGCAGATCTATTCTGATTGTGCCGCAAACGTACAAGGTTAAACGTGATTAGACAGGTGTGTTACCTCACCACTGAACTATATGCTGAGCAACTGGAACGGCAAGGGTAGATCAGAACGCTCTGCAGGGGCCGTAACCATTGTCGCTTAGAGAAGAACGGAAATAAGTAGGTATCTCCATGATTTTCTATCTCATCGGTTCAGTCGAACAGTACGCGAGTGCAAATATTTTAGTGAATTAACCAGGACTTTAAAGTTTTAACAGTTTCTTGTCACCTTAACCTTACATCTTCTGGATGTATTTAATTTTATATTTCATATCTTTACTGCTAAATTTCCTTTTAACAGACCAAATAATTTGAGTCAAAGGAGGGAAAAACTGGCAACCAAAAAAAAAGCAAGCTTTGCAGTGCACATTTTTTAGAAAGCGATTATCAAGATCGACCTAGAGCCAGTGTTAAATTGTTGAAACCTGATGCAATACCAAACTTTTTCAATTACTCAGAGCATCTAGTCAAGGAAAAAACATTGAATACAAATTAATAATTTATAAATTTCCTCTTCGTTTCAATTGATGGAAATATTAAGCAATGCCGGTCACTGTCTAGAAAACCTACGCTCTGTCTTAGAGACTAATTTCTCTGGTTTGCTACAGGATGTTCTTATAAACGAAAAAAGTAATTTTGAAGTCATTCCACAGCAGAGATGATACACGGAAACCATGAGGCAATTGTCACACACCCTACGTTTTATTCTCCAGGAGCATACAATTTTGTAAGACGGCACTTTGTTTTGCCAAATCTACGGTCAATACCAAATTGGATATTCAAGTATGACTACAATCTTGGATTGCTAAATGAGGTATTCTTATTTTTGAAAGAGGAATGTCTAAAGAAACCTTTCATTAAGGATTGTGCACTAATTTTCAATTCTACATCAATCATAAAGCGGATAATATGGAGCGAAACTGTTGGAAAATATGTTTGATATTGTGATTTTGATGGTGCAATAGATGTGGATACACAAGTTGATGCTTCAGAAGCTCTGGTGTTCCAAATAGTGAGCTATAAATGAAATCTCAAGTGCCCTGTTGGTTATTTTTTAACAAACAATTATCACATGTTGAAACTTGCAATAAACACGTTTGTAGAGAAATGTATCAGCTTTGAGAAAGAGAACATAAAGTGGAGCTATGTAGTAAATCTCAGTAAGCTTCAGAATATTAGAAATTTTGCAACAAAATTAACTCGCATCACATTCTGTATCGCAACAAAACTATGAATGTGAGTTTGGCGTCGCAGGTTTTGAACAGTTCGGTAGCAGATGCGATCGACTATTTGTGACAGTCTGTCTATTTCAAGGGTCAGAAGCTACTGTTGAATTTATACGTACGATTGATAGAGTATTTGACATGTTCAATTCAAGAAATCCATTTGGAAAAGGATTCAAGGCCCCATTGATACCACAGACCTTCGAATATTTTGCAGAGGTCTTCAAAACTGTCACTAGCTGTTTAAAAAGATAAAAAATTGAAGTGGTACCAGTGGTATGTCATGTTAGGGAGACGTTTGCTGTTGGTTACATGCAAAGCACATTTAATCTTCCCAAAGACATTCGATGTCAGCGATAGATATTTACAATGTTTATGGACGTATAAATGTTCACATAAAACTCTTCTTTAGTTGTATTGGGAGCCGAGGGGGGTGGAACAATAATCCAAACTGTTTGCAATTCAAGTGGCCCTGAACTAATGTTAACGTATAAATGATATACATATATACAGTAAGACACTTTGCTTGCAATCATTTAAATTGATTTGTTTTAATTTTCCTCCAACTAGCTCATTTGTGTCTATTTTAACAAGACGGGGCTGGTTCGTAAATACGAGGTATTTAGGCTTAACACTGTTCACCTTGAATAACTAGAGTAAAATGGTTTAAACGTACATTATCCTATTTCGTACAATGATAAATATTTCACTCTTAAACTAATGATAACTGTATGAACTAATAAAAATAAAAAAGGATAAAATATTTACAATTCTTCCATTGGGCCGCCCACTCTGGATGAACGCCCTTCGACGGCAGGTGGTAGGTTCACTGTACCTTGAGACGTTTCTGTGGAAATAAAAGTTATTGCTGTTCAATTGATGGCGTATTATACAAAAATCCGGACAAAAATGGTTTATAATTTATTTAGAAAAATTGTAAAGTCGGTCCTGATTAAAAAAACAGGAGCTGTAAGCGCCGTTCTGGAATGTTACCGGTATCACGTAAGGGAGTATAAGTCCGCGCTGGCGTTTGCGAGAAGGCCAGTTCCTCAGAAAAACCAATAAGTTAAAGTAACATTGGTGTACCTAACGACATATATGGTTTTGCTTTCAGACTGAATAGATGTGTATTACTGGGAATTATTTACAAGGCACTGGTTGATATCTATACGTTTCTGAATGCAAATTGTTCGTGCGCGATTGATTATTTATTCTAACGAATTATCAGTCCTCTAAATAATCAGGATTGGATCAATTAATTACGAACGTATTTACATAAACTTTATTTTAGTTCGCCGAAAAGACACGTTGATCTTTATTATAAGAAAGCGTTTATTAAACACGTACAAATTTTCTATGAACGAAATTTGCTCTAATTGTTAAATACAGGGAATACTAAATTTATTACGGACTTATTCACTTTTGATTTAGTAAAAGTCGTTCTTATACGCGAGGTAAATCGTACATCATTTACACAATTTTGCACGTTATTATAAACGATGTTTATTTCGCATCTCATTTAGATACAAAAAGACCTATTTTTAATTGTTAAAAACGAATTCAACTGAGGTGGTTGGTTTACGCGATGTTTTAGTACGGCGTAATCGAAATTAAACAATTATGCGAATTGTTTCGGACGGAAATAATGTTTCTTATGTACACGATTATTCTTTTGATTAAAAAAGGAATAAATTTATACATTTACATAGACTTGCAGGTGATCGTTAAACACTACGTGGTGTTCAATCTGTTTGGAGCGTTTTTAACTACGGTTGAGAAGCAGTTCAGGCTACCATGTGAGGTTGACCTGGTACAACAGGAGAAACCATACCTACTCGCCATTTTGCTGACAAATTCCATTTATTTTTGCCAAGGTATCCAATTACAGAAGAAATTAGCTCCGAGCACTTGCACGAGATTCAATTAACGAGTGGTGAATTGTTATCTCACTTGCCAATTGCATAGTCATGCGAAAAGGGAAACAGAATTCGTTGTCGGTCGAGGAAGCAGCGTACGGCAGAAATGAAATAAATTAGTTCTTTTCAATAATATTTTAGGAATGCCTATTGGTACATAATATTACTGGAATGAATATCTAAAAGCAGAACATAGAAAAATAACATGAAATCCCGAAGTCGTGGTACTATTTCTTCTCTGAATTCAGTCTAATGTCTTGTTTAGTACTGTGGACCCTGCTTGAATCGTAAATAAACACATAATTAGTGTTCATTTCTTGATTCACGGGAACAAATACTCTTGTAATAAAATACTTATCTTTTTTGGGATTTTTTGATGGTGTATTTTAAATTATACAATCTAAACGTTTCGATAACACTTACAGTTATCTTCGTCAGTAGTAATATTTGTTAAAAATTGTTAAAGATGTTGTAAACAATTTTGTCAAAGTTCAAAAATTAAAACATAAACATAAGCCTGCTATTAATATAACAGTTTGAGAAATATATAAAGCCAACTATAAAATTAAATTTTAGTAAAGAATAACTAGGTCATTAAAAATTAAATATTGTTAAACTGCCTTAAAGATGACAAATCAGAACAATCTCTACGGCGAAAGCTAACAATGTCAGCCAAAAAACACATTTAATAAAATTTAATCGAATTATGATGTAAGTGTAAAGTTGTGAAAAACTTCAATTTGAAAATGATACAAGCATTCACAAATCCAAACGTCACATCAAATAAAATAACCCAGTTAAATTTAACAAAGAAATATCTTTATCAATAAGTGGAAGTGTTATTAACAATGAAAAGCATAATGCAGAACGTTTTTTGTAATTTTTAATTTTAATTTGATTTCAATTACTTATGTTAAATTATAGTGCTGTGGTAATTTAACATACAATTGGTAAAGCATTTGCTTCAAGGTCTAGGAAAGCACAGCACATACCAAAAGTTAAAATTAAAATCAAAATTATGCTTTTTTTTTAATTATAAGATGCCAAAACCTATGTAAACGGAGATTTTCTTCTTGTGTATTAAAATTATTAGGGTGTTTATATATTTCAATAGCTTCACGTTGTAAACGAATATGATAATGAGTTTGTCTTGACAATATTTCCATATTGTCAATGAATGGCATGATTTAAATTATTCAGGGCATGGTCAGCCACAGCAGACCTCTCTGGTTGACCTAATCTACAAAATCTCATATGTTCTTTGCGTCTTGTATCAAAGCTACGTTTTGTGGTTTCGATGTATACTTTTCCACATGACTAAGATAACTTATACACTCCGGAAGATGATAAAGGGTTTAACACATCATTAGGTGATCTTAAATGTTCTTCAATTTTTCTTGTAGGTTTAAAAATAGTCCTAATGCCACATTTAATTAGGATTTTTTCAATTCTATTTGTAACATTAGCTATAAAAGGAAGAAAAGTAGTACCAACATTAAAAACTGGTTTTTCTTTAAGGTTACGCCTCGAAGGTGTAATAACATTATTAATATCTGTAAGTGAATATCCATTATCTTGTAAGGATTTTCTTAAATTCGTTTTGCTCGATCTACCAAAGATTTAGTTACACCAATTTTTTGACGTGGATGGTGGTTGGATAATTTATGAAGGTATCTATCAGTGTGTGTCGGCTTTCTGTAAACCTTAAAAGATAGTTAATTATTATTTTTAGATATTAATATGTCAAGAAATGGTAAACTTCCATTAGTTTCTTTTTCCATGGTGAACTGAATGCTAGGATGTATACCATTTATAAAAACCAAAAACTCATGCAGCACTTCTTCTCCATGCCTCTAAATAACAAATGTGTCATCTACATATCTATACTAAACTGAAGGTCTTTCAGGTGTATTTTGTAACGCTAATGTTTCAAATTTTTCCATATAAAAATTAGCTATAACAGGACTAAGGCCACTACCCATTGCTACACCCTCAATCTGTTCATTAAATTTACTATTCCACTTAAAATAAGTTGTAATAAGACAGTGCTGAAAAAGAATGGTTATGTCCTTTGGAAAAAGATGATCAATGTATCCAATAGTTTCTTTTAGAGGCACTTTTGTAAAAAGTGAAACAACATCAAAACTAACCATTATATCACCCTCCTCAATTTTGAAACTATGCATTTTTTCAACAAAGTCGGCAGAATTTTTAATGTAATGGGGTGTTTTTCCTGTATGAGGTTGTAATAAAAATGTAAGATGTTTTGCAAGGCTATATGTAGGAGAACCAATTGCACTAACAATAGGCCTTAAAGGAATATCAGGATTATGAATTTTTGGTAAACCATATAGTTTTGGTGAAATAGCTTCAGAGTTAGTTGGTTTCTTTTTTATTTCTTCAGGATGTAACAACCCATTTAGAGTTGTATTAAAATATACCATAATTTAGGTCTTTCGTTCATTCAGTTTTAAATATAAGAAAAAATGTATTATTAATGATTTATAATATGTGGTAGGCTACTTAATTTGCATATCTTTTTTGGGGTTTATAGTGCATATATTTCTTAATCGTTTATACTCCCTCTTCAAATTATTTTCCTGCTCAATACGTTCGCTCAATGCGTCATCGTTGACTTAATTCTTTGCGCAAATCCTTTCGCGCACGACTACATCATCTAACTTCCAAAACATCCATTTTCTTCAACTTCCTGATGAAAGTGGTGTTGTTAGGAAGCTTTTTTTTGGTTTTCCACCTAAATTTAGTGAAAGTGCCATTGATTTGATGGTAAGATATCTTTAATTACATTTTAAGTACGCATTGAATTTTACTGTTGCGTACGCTTTCATTTTATGATCGCAATTTTTTATTGGAAATTTCAAGAAATGCAATAAATATTGGTTTATTCAATTTTAAGAAGACAAATTTATAAGAAATAAAATTCCAGTTTGGGTGTGGTTGACAACATAAAAGCATTGTTATTGCAATATATTGCGCAACATTGCAACCTTGGTTTGCAATTCCGCATTTACTTCTGTAATACCAGGGGTTCACCAGAAGTATTATATTTAGTAACAGGTATTTATTTTTTAATGATTATTAGTATAAGACTAGAATTTTAAGATATATTTGATATAACCCTAATTTAACTGTTAATAAACATAGTCTGTATATTTTTTATTTTTTACATTTTGATAAAAATTTTGTAGTAAACCTCGGTTTAGTTATTCCGAGCATTATTAAAAATAACTTGGCGTCCGAGATCATTTTATTAGTGTTACATTACATTTTTTTTTATATTGATGTTCAGTGGAAATAACAGCATAAATTGAGGTAATTAAGCAAATCAAATAAATTGAACCTCCCCACTTTAAACTACCGACTGAATCAAAGGCATTATTAGTGGTGAATGGTTAGTATCTTCAGTTAGCTTAACGATTTGTTTTTGGAGAACATTTTTACACTCATCTATTTAACACTTATTTCTTTATTATATTATTTAAAATTTATACGATTACCATGTACACCAGCTATATATCATAAGGAATAGATGATAATTTAATCAGCTCTTTAGTTTTTAAAATAAACTTTTTTGTTGGATCTTGTAACATCAATATCTGTGCATAAGATAGGTACAATACGTTTTAAACCATTAATAATTGATCAGCCTTGAGGGTTACACATTTTCGTTGATAAAATACCTATTTCAGCTTAAAACTTGCAGAATTCTATAGGTTGCCTCAGGATCGACTGTCCTCAGCTCGTCCTGGGTAGGTAGGTGTATTTACCTAGTTACCTAGTTTATTCCCAATGGATCTGGTATAAATTAATACGCCGCGGCTGTTTAATCCATTCTATGTGTGTTAGACAGAGATTGAGATCCCTACGTTAGGACGGTTGCTTAAAACTCTCGAGGGTACGCTCTTTAACAATATCGTTGCTGTTCCACTGGCGTAGTATAAGGTTCCATGTAACTCAGTATCTAAACTGTAGCGTTACTTGGAACAACCGACGAGGTACATAGGCTGTGCCTCAAAAAAAAAGTTGTTGAAACCAAATACAAAAATTTTCCATTAAGGTCTTAAGTCACATAAAATACAATCCACGTGGACACGATAACCAAATAAAAAAATTCTCGTCCAGGGCTTTACAACACAAATTTTAAACATTAAACTAAAAATAGACAATATAATGATTAGTTCGTTACTGCTGAGAAATTGGCCTGATACTAAAAGAAGTAAATTTGATTTCACCAAACTATTAATAATAAATAAAAAACTTAAATTAAAAATTATTATTAATTTTATTAAATACATAAATAAAAAGTTTACCTCGAGTAGGATTTGAACCTACGACGTGTACTTTGCTAGAGTACCGCTTTAACCAACTCAGCTATCGAGATACAAGCCCCAATCGATGTAAATTTTGTCTTGATGTATGTAGAAATAATGTAAATTCAAAATATAATTTTTAATTACATATTTACTTTTGAACTTATTCGTTCACAACGAAACTTATAATAAAAAACTTAAATGTTTATTCACGCATATATTACAAACTTAATATTGATGGTGAAGAATTTTGAACATTTATTGGTTTAATACATTCTAAAAATTAATTGAATGCGTTAACTAAATTTTGCTCTCTTCTAATTCACACAAAGTAAATGTGCAAAATTAACCAAATTAAAATTATTTTCAAAGTAGAATTTGAAATCTAGGCAACCGTTTAACTAGCTTAGTTAAGCTTACGCTGCGAAAACCGTTGTGGTTTTTGGAAAATATCTTTTTCTCTATTGTTACTCGATACAATTGCTTGAAAAACGTTAAGAGTTAGTAACAATCACAAAATATAAAATTCAACACAAAAAGTTGAAGAGAGATTTTGTTCCATTGTTTCAATTTAAAATTATTTATGCAATTAAAATTTTGCCTTTTAATTTTGGCATCTTTAATGTGAAACATTATATCCAGAAGATGACTAAATTACATTATTCCTTCCTTCCTCTGGGGCTTTGTATACGATATCGGAATTAATAGTAGACGGAGGGTTCTAAATCGGTACTGTAAGGGACGGTGGTGGTTGAGTTTACTTAGACACACGTGTCGATTACTTCCTTAATTTTAATTTTATGCACCCTAACAATTTTTTTGGTGATTATATTTTTACGCTGTTTATTTTAGTTTTTCTTTTACAGGCTGTTGGCCGTTATGGAGTGTCTTACCTAATCTAGAGGCGTTTCGGTAAGTACTTTCTTTTCAGCTATTCTTACAGTTAACCCCCATCTTTCATTACAACTCGGAAAATGTGTTGGAATTGAAACCTTCAGTTTCATAATTATTATAGTTTGGGATATGTTCTGTTAAGAAAATGCACACCTACAGTTGATTCTGTTCAAGATTTGATTGCTAAATGTTTCTTAATAGTTCTGTTATCGAGCCATTTAAATGTTAATTAAATGACGTACATAATGAGAATGGCTGAATGAGTCATTGTGTAATACTTCAAACGTAGTACTCTGAACCAGGATATCAGATGGTTCGTTTCATATGCGCTTTTATGTAACTATTCAGCATTGTTATGGTCAAGATTAAATTGTAGTATAACCTTCCAATAATTTTGATTTTACAGTGTCCAGTGCTAACAAACGCTTTACGAAGCAAAATCTAAGCATGAGAGCCATCAGGATTTTATAGAAAAAACTAATAAGAACACTTCTTTCAGAAATCTATTAAACTTTATATCTACTTAGATTCTTTATGACATGGCAGATTTCTTTTTTACATAATTGTGGTCCTAGTTTAGCCCAACCCGCTAAAGCACTTAGGAACACTAAGGAGAATACATAGGGAGATTCTGGACTATCAAGAGATGTCTGTGAAAGGTTATCTTAATATTTTTTCATATCATAAGTGAGAGGAAGGCAGGAAGTAAAAGGTCATTCCGGAGTAGAAGCTGTGTAAAAGAATCTGGAGTGCACCTCGTTTGGATTAGGTATAGAAAATCTAGCATCAACGGTCACTTTATGCGCCTTATGAGTATAACACTGATGAATTAACATCTGAAGCCACCTGGGTTCCATGTAAAACGATCAAAAACTTTAATTGAGAAACGTTGGTCGATTAGCTAAACATGCATCGTAAAACCTCTTGATTCAAACCGAAGCTTCGTTCAGCAAATCCGAAACTACACCAGACGTTTTCCATTTACTTAAAAACCACTGTTTAGATTCGATGCTGATCTTGTACAACAGTGCATCATAAACAGGCACGGGACGATTTATTACAGAGTCGTAGTCGGCCGTAGTTAGTATAAATTTTCCTAAATGAGCACCAAAAAGTCACGTGGAGGATCATTTGAACTATTAAATCGTTTATCAATTGTAGCAAGAAAAAATTCAGATTTCGGATATAGGGTCCCAAAATAGTATTCTTTAACACTACCATTTGGGCAGTTGGCGTAATGAGTTTGCTTGTGCATCTGAGCGAACAATTTTTGGCTACGGCATTCTCACGGTAAACGCGACAATTTTTTAAATCAGTGACAAGCTTCGAAATAGCTGATCTACCCATTTCAATTCATTAAAGCAACTGGTTCCAGGTGTCTCGAAAACTTTCTGATTACACCCAGAATAATAACGAGGCTTGACGTCATACATGCTGAAGTGTATGGTCACACAAGTCAACTTCAATAAAATGTTCTAAACCATCGACTATTGGTATGCTGTTATATTTCATAGTGCGTCGGGTTTTACAAACCAGTGGGATTTTGGCTACATGTACTTATGCGCGCTCTCGCATAAAAAGCAATAATTTAATTTTGTCGTACCGCGTGCGTTCCTAACCACCGAAACTTCAATTAAATCATTCACCAAATAGTTGAGGACATACGACGTACAATAATATTGCATCGCTTCAGGAAACCTGTCAATAACTCGCTCCTGAACGTTGACAATTTTTCCCACCATTCTAATGTACCCATTGTATCCTCCCTTGTGCAAGGCAGTTTGACAAGTCTACGCCAAACTTTTTTTTTGACATCAGAATTACATTAGCTACGACCAGCGTCGGTATTTCGTGCAAAGGTACAACTACTAAAATTTCTTTTTTACTACTTTATGCATTGCAAAAGGAGAATTCACAGATAAACCAAATATCTCTATATCGATTTAAAACCCCGGTAACTTGACGTGCCGTTGTTTTACAAAAGAAAAAAATCACTCAACCCCTATAAATAATATATATATATATATATATATATATATATATATATATATATATATATATATATATATATATATATATATATATATGGATTTTCAGTGTACACTAGACATCAACAAACGTTTATAACTAGATTACCCAGACAATTAAACACATATCTTGTACATACTGAACACTTTCCACAACCATACTGAACACATACTTAGGTACAACTACTAAAATTTATTTTTACTACTTTAGGCATTGCAAAAGTAGAATTCACAGATAAACCAAATATCTCTTTATCGATTTAAAACCCCGGTAACTTGACGTGCCGTTGTTTTACAAAAGAAAAAAATTACTCCAACCCCTATAAATAATATATATATATATATATATATATATATATATATATATATATATATAATATGGATTTTCAGTGTACACTAGACATCAACAAACGTTTATAACTAGATTACCCAGACAATTAAACACATATCTTGTACATACTGAACACTTTCCACAACCACACTGAACACATGCTTACATCTAAAAGAAAAATTTAAATGGTATGATTTCTGTCCGAAATTCTTAAGTAGACTATAAATTAAATGACTAACACAACCAGTATAACAAACACCAGATTTAAGCTTCTGCGCAGCAACTGTTAGTGGTTCATGACACAATAAAAATGGATGTCAACGCTAATACCGTCCTAGGTTTGGTTCAAAAGATTATAGTGAAAAGTAAGCCCAAATTATTTTGTATAACCAACCCATAATGCAATTAACGTTGTTATCGCTTTACAGTAAATACACAATGGTGAGTTATACTCAAGCGCTGTACACACTATAATCGTTACGCAAACCAAACAAAATTGATTTCTAATAACGTAAATATTTGGTTTGACAAAAAGGTAACCTTTAATCCAGCTATCAACAAGCTTCGTCCTAGTTACTGTAGGCGTAGGCGAGTGCAGGTCAGAATGATGTTAAGTCGATAACCAGTTGAAAACGTACAGCCATCCACCAGAATGGTAATAATTACCAGACAAACAAAAATCCAAGAGAACGTAAAGACGGAGAGGGCGAAGGAAGAAAAGAGCTCAAATAGTATAACACGAGTAAGTGGAAAGTGATACTGTAAGAATTGTTTCACCTCTACGATGTCAGTCGAGCCCCAAATGTTGTAATTACTTTTAAAATATTAGCTATTTATTTGGTTCGAAGAGTTCATGCACTACAAGAAATGAAGGGGGTATCGGTATCTTACCCACAAGTGAAAAGAGTGTTGTCAGTTATATATCCGCTACTTTGAGCGAGCAATAATCATCGCAAAGTAAGTATAGCCAGATGTGAATGATTACTTTAATTAAATCTTCTATTTTAGAAATTGACGATTAGCATAAATAAGGAAGAATAGCAACCACCTTCTAGCACATTCTACCGGATGTTACCAATAAGTTTTAAATATTTTTGTGAAAATAATAGAATTCCAGTGTAATGTATTTATTTACGGTACCACCTTCTAGCGGTAAGCAGCCACTAAACAGTTATCATTAAATAGTAGATGTAGAAACCGGCCGAAATGTAAAAGTCCCATAGGTGGCACTACCATGTCAATTTGGAACATAGTATTTCTGTATGGCTTGAATGCAGAATATTTAAAATAGTGCCCTTGTATTAGACCAGATAAGTTAGGTTTTTTCTGTGAATAAGTGTTGAGATGGATTTACTGTTGAATAGCATTCTTTGGAATAAAATAAAATGTCTCTTATCTAAAGATTAATCGATTTTTTGTTGCTAATGTTTTAAAATAAACAATTTATGTAGCGCAATCACTTTTTGCCTATAACTCAAAAACTTTTAAATTTAGACAATAGCGGTCTGCTGAGAAGTTGTAAAAAATTGAATAAGATACAAAATAAAAGTTATTGCAAAAAACATGCTAAATCGCTGTTTTACAAAATTGTTTATCACTTAAGGGTTTGATCATAAGTTGATGACACTAGTCAGAAGTTGTGAGCCTTAATGTATTTTAAAAGAGTATAAAATATGCGCTTGATTAGTGAAACAATTTTTTTATATGTTTTCCACAAAAATAAATCTAGCCAGAACGTTAAAGTGAAAATGCAACCTTAATCAACAGAGACTTAGGACATATCCTTGAATGGGGAAGGAATAATCTACTCACGTTCAACGCCGACAAAACCAAGTGAAATCGATCATTTTCATTGTAAATAGGAATGGCTTAGATATCAAGTTTTCAAACTCTATTTCTATGTTAGGGATGTATCATTTTCATTTCATGGGTTGACCTTTTGTCAGTCAGCAAAACATCTACCCATAAACTAGGCTTTATGTACAGATCTAAAAAGTACATCTCAATTGCGTGCTTTTACTGTATAAGGCTCAAATTCGACCTCATCTGGAATTGAATTTCCATCTCCGGGTCAGTGCTTTCCGATACGCCCTTGATGTGGTAAACCGCACCGAAAAAAGAGATCTAAGACTTATAAATAACCCGTCTCTAACTTCTGACCTACAGTCTCTTGAGCATAGAAGAATAGTTTCAGTTCTTTTCTGGTTCTATCGCTATTACAATGGCAAGTGTGTCTCCGAACTACACTCCGTAATACCTTTGCAGGCTATCTTCGCTAGGAACACTCGGTTTCCCATTACTACCATAATTACACACTCAAAATTCTATCTTGTCACGCTAAACGGACGCAATCTACATTTCTCCACACGGTCACCAAATTGTGGAATGCACTACCCAGTTACTGTTGTCCTCCAAACTTTGATTTAGTAAATTTAAAGTAGCCGTTCATAAACATAAACAATATCCTAGTGTTCCGGAATGCTTTAGTACCTTAGGCCAATCTTAGCTGTTCAGGAATACTATTAGCAAAAAAAAAATTATTAGAGAATTACTTTAAGTCCTAATGAAAAGAGTGAGCCCAAGGTTAAGAAGATTGTAGTTGACAAATCGGCTGACGAGGTCTAAAAATTGTTCACTTTTTCGAAAAACGGGATAAACAAGTAGATTTTTGCAAAAATTGTTGGACTGATTGAACTAATATTTTGCACACCTTTAAAGTGCATGAAAATTCATAAATTAGAAACAATTTTGAAAAATAGCGATTTAGTGTATTTTTTGCAATAACTTTTTTATTTTAATTTTAATTTAGCAAGTCTCATTTTGTAGTTTCAAAATAGGCACTGTAAAAGACAACCTAAATAGTTTGGTTAATTTTGATTTCATGATTTCGTTTTTTATTAAAAATCCCACAGCTACGCTCGTGCAAAATACACGTCGTTTACCATCCCTCTTGCTTTATTTTCGGAGTAATGTACAGGCTTGTGGATATAGGAAGTAAGAGGATTTGTTTGTGCGGTGAACTATATTGAAAAAAACTAGCTAATTCTGAACTCGTCATAGAGCGATGATTAAGTTCTGGTATTGACATTTTACATTCATTAAGGTTGTAATGATCCCAAAATTGTCACCAGTTTTATGTTCCTGAAATACAAATCAAACCAAATTTCCTTACTTACTTTGGCTAGCGTAACATCCACGCGGTTACAATTGCGTCTCCGATTGGGACACCCCGTTGTCACTACGGGCAGTATGAGTAAAAAGGAGTATTTAGGAAGAAATATTGGTCCATCATAAACTAATACTTTACTATTGTTCGTCTGGTGACAGCTGCAAGAACACCATTTACGGCTAACCTCTGGCGTGAATATTGAATGGATAGTTTGTTGTCCAGGTAGTGAAGTCCCAAGGGCTACAAACATCGATGAAAATGCCATAACTGTTACTACAGAGCGGTATACAAACATGATTGAAATATTTTTAACACAGTAGTTATTTCGATTTCCTGAAATCGTGATTTCAGCGAGATGGGACTACCAATCATACCATTATTGTATCTATAGGATATTTTCGAACCTATTCTTGAACAATATCATACTCAAAAATGGAAATATTGTTTGGCTTGTTAGATCTCGATATTTGTCAGCATGCGATGTTTTTCCATATCAATTTTTGAAAAGCAAGGTGCATGTCGATCTCCAAGAATATTAGCTGAACAGCTGTTACAGCGAGTAATAAAGAATTTTTAACCACTACTTCAAGGACGCGCAGATAACGATAATGCACACTTAAGTGTTATTTTGATAACTGTGCGCACTAAAGCATTCAAGATCACTTAGAAGGGTACATCAGAGTTTTGCACGACCAACAAGTGCCTATGAACAGATAACATAAGTAAAAGGAAAGTAGAAACTAAGAAGATCTCTCCGAAGTTTAGAAGCCGTGTAGAAGAATTGGGTTACGCCCATTTGATACGAGAGGTTTAAATTTGTACTGCATACTCTTAATGTGCATGAACGAACTGAGTATCCCTAGTACAGGTGGTACGAGATGGTATCAAAGAATATAATTCAGTCACAGATAGTACAAAGAAAGTATTGAAAATGTTCTTCTATGGTCTAGGAACTGCATGTCAGAAGTTAAGAACGGGCAATTTATAAGCCCAATAGCCTTTCTTTGTATACGGCTAACGATATCGACAGCATCAACCCATATATGAGAACTTGGACCTTATATATCAAAAGAGATGTCGGGAGGAAATTACTGCTTGGGTCGGCATGAAAAGCCTATACGAGTGGTTTCTGTAATAGCTGATAAAAGAACAAGATACTAACACGCTATAGAATTGAGAATACAATCATTCCTAACATGGTCCTGCAAATTGAGATTAAGGAAACAATACAGTTGCTAGTGATGGATTTTTTCATGACTTTTGATAAAGTGCTGTCAAATGGTTGGAAGTTAGAGGTTTAATTGTGTCTCCTTGTTTTGGAAATAGCTTGAACATTTCTATGATACAGGCAAAATGTGAATTTGTAATTAATCAGGGTGTTCGTGATCAGCATTAAGATTAGACCTGATGCCGCAGATGAAATATGGATTAGGAAGTGAGTATCCTGACTATCCACCCAAATATCCAAACGGGACAGGACTCTACGTCTAGAATTTTTAGCTTTCAACCTACATATACATATATAGGAATAACAGGTTATTCAATCGCTTTTTCACTAACGCTAAATCAACTTATTACTTCATTTCACAACGTTTGACAAAGTTTCGCCAAGATCAGCCGTATCCGTGTGTGCGCGCGCGTGTGTGTGTATGTGTGTGTGTGTGTGTGTGTGTGTGTGTGTGTGTGTGTGTGTGTGTGTGTGTGTGTGTGTGTGTGTGTGTGTGTGTGTGTGTATGTGTATGTGTATGTGTATGTGTATGTGTATGTGTATGTGTGTTGTGTATGTGTGATGTGTAGTGTGTATGTGATGTGTATGTGTGTGTATGTGTATGTATGTATGTGTATGTGTAGTGTATGTGTATGTGTATGTGTATGTGTATGTGTATGTGTGTGTGTGTGTGTGTGGTGTGTGCGTGCGCGGGCGCGCGTGTGTGTGGTTGCGTGCTTGCATGCGTGAGTCCAGAACAACGTACTTAAAATTTTATATTTACGCTTGTTTGAATTCCTCTTGAAGCTGATTAGATTTTTGAAGAAGCGCACATTGCCGTTACTTTTGCTATTAATTCGTATTTGTTAACCGTTTTGATAATATATTCGGACATCATGTCTGAACTGTCACCAGGAATATGTTTGACTTCCAAAAGTTTTACTCGAATGTCCTTGTCTTTCATAAAGTATCTTACAAGTATAGGACAATTTTTTGTGCTCTTGTGATTTGAACAATCGGTATAGATTTTTATAAAATTGACCATTCCAAGATCATTTTGTATGGAGCTTAATGATTCTTTTTATAAAATGTTACACAGAATACTTTCAGATTTGGTTCTAGCATGCCAATTGTTTTTGGAAACAACTTTTATTAGCTTACAAGTGTTATCCATAGAACGAAAGGACTGATTGTGGATAATTTATGAAAATAATTATATATACGAAATAATGTTGCGATGATGGTGTTTAAAAAAGGGACTGTCCCATATGACACAGGACAAATGGTTGCCTTAGATTAGATAAATAAATAAATTACGTAAATAAATCTCAGGTTATACATTTAAAACGTTTATTTATGGATCACAAAAACGAAACTTAACGCTTTGGGAAACTTAATAGGTGAATAAAGTGAAAAAAAAAACAAATCATGTCAATTCGGGTAAGATTGCACACGTCAGTTGACATACCTAATTGCCTTTGCACAATTCACATATGAACACCTTAGCTCTTGCTGCAATGCCAACACACAAAGTGTGGCACCATCGCTTACATAATTGGTAACGTATCCAATGCTCTCCTGTCTTCGATTTGCTATGATATCCGATACAATAACGGCATAAAGCATCTTATTCATCCACATCATGAGCGTCCTGACTAAGTTCTTCCGCAGGATCGGTATCTGAGCCATCTTGAAGAATTGTAAGCTTCACCTGCTTTCGAGTTTTAACGCTCTTGCGTTTTTCCATCTCCTTTTTATTTTGGACTTGGGCTTTAAATTCGTCCATGAAATGAGTTTCCGTCAGAACCTGAGAGCCAGTGAATTTCCTCTTCGTGTTTCTTGCTTGCCCCTTAGACACTGAGTTGAGCAGCGGAGAAATCTCATTTAAAATCTCGTGGGTGGTAGACGGTACAGCAATGACTTGGAGATCACGTTGAACTAGATCACTTTTTGCAGGATCTGTTGTATGCTATGGTGTGGTCGACGAAGAAGGTCCAGCAACATCTTCAAGCGTAGGCTGCAATTGGTCATTAGCTGATGGAATGTTATTTTGGGAAAGTTGTGTGAAACCATTTGCTATTCCAGAAAAATCTTCATAATTTTCTTCCTCGCGGCTTCCGTCGTCCATCTCCATCTCAATAACATTTTCAGTCACTTCGCTAGGAAGAAACAGATGATACGGAAAAACGTGTGGGTTTAATGGATAAATTCCAGTTTTTTCAAAGTTATATTTCCGACCGAGCCAGCACTTCCGTATGCTCTCCCAAAAATACTGGCGATTTGGTAAAGTCCTACAGTTCTACCAGGGTGCGCTTTTAGCCAAGTGGTCATTTCACGGTTGTAATATGCATCTTGTGCTCCGAAAAATGTGACGTCAAGTAGCTGCATCCTATGGATGCAGTGAGGTGGTAAACACAGCAATATGACTCCATTGGCCTTAGCAAATTCTAGAGCTTCTAGGTTTTTGTGACTACTGTGGCTGTCGAGAATCAGAATAACTTTGTTTGTAGGGTTGCAGCCAACTGACGAAATGTTTCATCCATTTGACAAATAAGTCCCCAACCATGTAGCCACTTTCCTTACATAGCTGCAAGGTTCCTGGAGGTGCACCATCAACATATTCAGGTTTAAATATTTTCTAGGGATAATCATTGCAGGCGAAACTTGATTCCGAGCAGCATTACCGCAGACAGCGATAGAGACATGCTGGCCTGTTCAGAAACAACTCGTTTTTTCCCCTTCTGTGCAAATATTTTTAATGGAGGAATTCATTATCGATCACCAACTTCTGCAAGAGTTCAAAACTTTATGACCTGCGGCTTATTAAAAGCTCTTGTTCTTGCTGCGGAAGTGACTGCAGGGCGCTCATCGAGATGGAGGGTTACGCTTCCTAAATCCTTTTAGCCAATCCTAAGCTGCAATTTGTGTACCTTCGTCGAATCTATGAGGTACTACTGGTTTTCTTGTAAATTCATATGCTAATTTTCCTACCTAAGTGGTATTAAACCAAAATAATCTTTGTTCAAAGTGAAGTAAATGTTCCACTAACTGCTTTTCTATAACCGATCCAAAGGTAGACCTGAAACGGCCAAGATTTTCAGGACCAACCGTAGTGTGACCTGCGGCACATTGTATGCCTAAGACGCCTTAAGCCACCCCATCTTCTTTTCTTTGACACTTTCAATGACCTTCGCCATATCTTCCTTTGATCACGTGTGTCGCGTAGACTTCCTCTGATAGTTGCCGGGCATCCTGAAAAGAAAAGAAAAACATAATTTTAAAGTATTATTAAGACACGTAAGAACTTCAGGGGTAAGATGACGTAGTATGTCATCTTACCCCGACGGTTGTTATGTCATCTTACCCTACGAGGTAAAAATATTTGGCGCCTTTTGTGACTTTAAGGTTACCTTAATGATTTTTCAATATTCATAACTCATATTAACCACAGTTCATATCAAAGTAGTCAAATACAACAAAAACTTACCTGGTAGATATTTATTGGCACTAATACTTTCAACAATATAATACAATTATTAATATAATTTTCGAGTGATGAAATCAAAACAATGCACACCACATCTAAACAATGCAAGCGGGCGGGTACTAATGTTTTGAGTGATCAAGTCATCTGTGAGCCAATGTGTGAAAGTCGATTACGTACTTGTGGCGCGTATATTTGAACGAATATAGTTACTATGTCATCTTACCTGGGTATATTATCTTAAGCACAATTCCCCTACTATGTATGTATGAATATATATGCTCATTTTATACCTACCAATATAATTTACTTTTATAGTAGGTGCAAAAACTTTCACATAAATCAGCTTAGAACTCTTGTCCAGTTAGAAAAGTTATAAGAGAATACAGCATTAAATAAAAGTTTTCATTCATCTACTGACTTGAGTTAAGTGTTGCTATGACAGAAATTTACTTTCCCTCATAATTTTAAAGTTAGCTTGAAAACAAATAAATCTTAAGAGATATTTCAAACTAACATGACAGTTTGCAATTACTCTTTTTGTGGAAACATAAAAAGCACCTTTGTAAAGCACAAGAATTCAGTATTAATTTAAAAGGAAATATTAATGATAAATTTACATATAAAGAAAATATGGTTAAGAATAGTGCATTACAATGTATTCTGTGGTGACATTCTTGGATTGTTTTATATAAAATTCCAAGCTTAAGTAGGGCAATGTCATAACTTTTAAATATTAAGAACAATAGAAGACATGTCAAAGTTGAAAGTCTAAGTCGACATGCAAATTTGAAACATGGAATTAGATTTAGTTTATGAATAAACGATGCATAATTTTGAGTGCTCTTCTGAATATCAAGTAAGCGTCATTTCCTTGCTTTAAATTTTAATGTAAATATCTAAAATGTCAATGTCACACGTTATTATTGCTTAATTTATAAGATTACATATTAGGGCAAGTTCAAGATATCTTGCCTTTTTATCTAGGTTACTAATTGCTACTACTATTTTACATTATTAGCACGGAATAGAGGTTTTTCCTGGCAATAAGAGAAGTATTACTGGTGAGCCGATATCCTCCGTCTAATGTATAATGTTTGACTTGTTATTCATTCGTAAATTACATTAAAATCAGATATATATATATATATATATATATATATATATATATATATATATATATATATATATATCAGGGTGACAAACGCGATGGCCAAAACGAAAACAGCTGATTCCTCTGGCCAAAAGGAACAAAAAATTGTTAATACATAGTGTGTCTATTGTTGATGGTTTCCAAGATGTTAATTTTTTTTTAATTTTTTCTATTTCGTGGACTTATTTTTTAAATCACGCTGTATCTTCCAAACTAGAAGAGTTACAAGAAAACACAGGAGAAATTTGTAGAAGATGAAATTGCCTTAAAGAATATTGAATTCATTCGAGACAAACTCATCATTCAACATTTTTAATGACATAATGAATTCAGAAATGATTTTTTTTCAAATCCCAAGACAAATTTCCAAGAGGAATATTTTTCCAATAGAGATGGATTTGTTACATGGCCGATAAAGGAAAAACTTCCTTTTTTCATAAGCTTCACAACGATATGCAAAAAACTTATGGTTGAAGTACTAATTACTGAATTTTTACAGGAATACACCTCAGGAAAAACTTTTAGAGCATAAAATTACCTTCAAAAATATGGAGAGTAGATGAGAATTGACGATTTGTCCCTCACTTTTCAATCAATCTGTACATTTACGGCAAGAAATACGTCTCCTTTACTGATATCTTTTCATCACCGTAGCAACGACTTGACATTAGTAAGTTAGTTCAAGTAACAAGAACAAGAAGGACTCAAAAACTAAATTACAATATCACTACAACAGAAAGAACCCGTATTGTAATCAGCAAAACTGTAATAGCAAACAAATTTTTACAACTAACTTACTAATGTCAAGTCTTTGCTACGGTGATGAAAAGATATCAGTAAAGGAGGCGTATTTCTTGCCGTAAATGTACAGATTGATTGAAAAGTGAGGGACAAATCGTCAATTCTCATCTACTCTGACCATATTTTTGAAGGTAATTTTATGCTCTAAAATGTTTTTCCTGAGGTGTATTCCTGTAACAATTCAGTAATGTAGTACGTCAACCATAAGTTTTTTCATATCGTTGTGAAGCTTATGAAAAAGGAAGTTTTTCATTTATCGGCCATGTATCAAATCCATCTCTATTGGAAAATATTCCTCTTGGAAATTTGTCTTGGATTTGAAAAAATCATTTCTGAATTCATTATGTCATTAAAAATGTTGAATGATGAGTTTGTCTCGAACGAATTCAATATTCTTTAAGGCAATTTCATCTTCTACAAATTTCTCCTAATGTGTTTTCTTGTAACTCTTCTAGTTTGGAAGATACAGCGTGATTTAAAAAATAAGTCCACGAAATAGAAAAAATTCTACAAGCATTGTGGGTGTGTGCGCTAGTGTGTGCATGTGTGTGTGTGTGTGTGTGTGTGTGTGTGTGTGTGTGCGTGTTGCGTGTTGCGTGTTGCGTGTTGCGTGTTGAGTGTTGCGCGTTGCGCGTTGCGTGTTGCGTGTTGCGTGTTGCGTGTTGCGTGTTGCGTGTTGAGTGTTGCGCGTTGCGCGTTGCGCGTTGCTTGTTGCGTGTCGCGTGTCGCGTGTCGCGTGTCGCGTGTCGCGTGTCGCGTGTCGTGTGTCGTGTGTTGTGTAACACACAACTTAACCGTATTTGAAATTCTGCAAAAAATTCAAGAGACTAATTTAATTTAGAATTGATGGCGGATTTCTACAAAAATATCAAAACGTGAAAAAGTCAGTGGCGCACCATTTTTTCGTTAAAAAAAGTTGTAGATTTCTCTAACGAACGCCTCTTGGAACAAAGCTTTCTAAGCTCTTTCAGTCAAAATTATGGATTACGAGCATATGCATGGAGGGTTTAAGGATGGAGTGGTCAGGATAGGATCGGAAGGAACGGTTTTAGGGAGTCAATATCTTTAAAACTTTTTGAAATAATTAATAAAAATAAAGAATACTCTGTATCTCGGAAACGAAGCATATTTCAACCTATATTTATAGGAACTTCTTTTCACGAAATAACATCGGTAATCACCCCCTAAAATCGTTCTCACTTATTTACCAACACCCGGTATATAAAAATATCGTTTGAAAGCTTTTCTTTGTATCTTTTCTAAATTAAAATTGGTGAGGTTAGTAATGCTTTTGACTTTTGGAAACACTTAAATATCGGTACTTCACACATTTATTTTTCTTGTTGCTTATCTTTGTCGTTCCGACAATAAATAATTTGTGTTACGAGATGTACTATAACTGTGTTTTCTTTCAGATTTACATTATTTTAACTGCTTAAATTTGCCGCAATCTGGCTTTTGTCTCTTTCTTGTTAGAGCGTAATTTAAGTGTAAAACAAATGGTGCCCTTTTAAATTGCCTTATGTCAGTCACACGCCTTCATCACAGTAGAGCCTCCGGATATCTTCAAGGAGTGCTATGCCACCCCCACTTCCCACCTCCCAATTCGGGGTTACCGACAGTTTGTGAACATAACAGCTTGTAAAAATGACTCCAGTGGTTATGTTTAGTTCAACTAATTGATGTTTAGGAATGAATAACACGTAAAAATATGAACCCAACTTGATGTTTACATTTGCTAATGTTGATAGATGCTTTATTGAGTTTCTTAGCTGACTTAACTTGACCTTTGCAATTAGTTCAAGCTTTGTTATAAAGTACATACCTTATTAAGCAGACTAACTAACTTCATTATTTGTTAATGTTAATTAACAATCAAGATTGCACTTTCCACACTATTTGAAAGACACAAACAAATGTAAGTGTAGAGAGCAGAAGCATCGATAAAAAGGCACGTCCACAAACTCCTACTCATAAAATTCATTTTTTTTCTTATCCTTTATGTGCTAAAAGGATTACGTGTTTTAATTCTACAAAAACTTCAGAATTGCTAATAGTGGTACGTACTTTTACTGGAACTTTTAACACTATTATCAATTTATAAAAAGAGCCTAAAGTATAAAAGCGAAAACATACTTTTATTTTCAATTTCATAAATAAATCCCTATTTACTCGAAATATTGCATCATTCAAAACCATACGTTTACCGTGCGCTAATGAATAAAATTACTTAATCTATAGGAATATTAACTATTTTTAGTTATGTACATACTATTTTTTTCCAAAGCAAGCGCGTTCCTTACTGTAATCGTTGTGTCTGTTGTAGCGTGTAAAATATACGTTTGATACGTTACAGAATAAGCAGTAAGGTTCAGGCAATTAGGTTCAGCGGTGTGGACGTGGTTTAAACGTGCATAAGATGTAAAATAAGTTTTAATCTTATTCAGTCCACGAGGACGACCGAAATTCGTGTTTCGAATATGTTTGTTTTTATAACTATAATTTTTATATTTAAAATTTGTGATTTAAAGAAAATGATTGTTCTGAAGAACCTGTTTTATGCATTCTTAGAATATTAGTAACATATGCGTAGTAAGCGCCAAATAAATACTTTCAAATGGTTTAATCGAAAACCGTTCATCGTTAGAAAAAATTAAAAATATCATTTTAACGAAAAGATAAATGCCACCTGTAAAATACTAATTAAAAAAAGTGGCGTATAATTTTTTTGACCAATAATATTACAAAGCATCCCAGCGGAAACGCCACCGGTAAAGGTAAGTGAAATAAACACAAATTTTAGGGACTATTGTATACAAACCATTTTATAATGTGAAACAACTTTAAGCATCTAAAGTAAAGTATGAATGTTGTGTCTTGCAAGCAGTTTAAAACAAAGTGATGTAATGTTTCGTCCTAGAAATTAAGATTTAATGTGTTTCTTAATTTTTCGCTCCACTTTGGGTGTCAAATTGTGATGTAACAAAGAATGATAAAGCTATAGAGACTCAAGTCCCTCATTGGAGGCCAAATTGTGATGCTTCATTTTAGAAATTAAGACTTATTAATTTTTCACCCCGCGTTTTGCGCAAGATTGTAATGTTTCGGCTTAGAAATTAAGACTTAAACTGTTACTTAATTTTTCGCCATCACTTTGGGTTCGAAATTGTAATGCAACAAATGAATGATAAAGCAAGAGCGACTCATGCCCCACGAGGTGGACGACAAATTGTGATGTAACGGCTAATCTATGCCGACACGTTGGGAGACAAATTGTAATGAAACACTGGGTATTAGTGCCCCACACGATGGGTTCTAAATAGTAATGTTACTTTATCTGCAATTGCATAATGATTCAGTAAGATAAAATAAAATAATTATTATTTATCATTGAGTATTTACTCTTTAATATATGAACGTCGTGTATTCATAATTTACATTCATAATAAATTGTTAAACTTCGACAAATAACATTAATTGAATAATCTTGAATTTTATATTCAGCAAACTCAAAACTTATCTCCGATATCGAGTATTGTTACAGTCATGTGCAAATTGCTAATCGAAAATAACCATAACTTGAGGTATCTTAACTTAAAGTGTATCGAGATTTATTAATATTTAGTAATGTTATTGAAGAATCAGTGCATTAATAAAACTTAGCTGTAAATGAAGTTATAATCTGTCCAGAAACGAAGCAAAGGAATAAATCTACATGTTTGGCAGATTCCAGTGGCGTTGGGTTGTTTTATGATAAAAAATATAAAACTGAAATAGTATTAATTAGATATGTCATAATGAAATCAAATAATACTAATTAAAAATTGGAAAAGAACGAGGATATTATTTACTTGTAATATAATTTTTCTGTTTTCAGATTACAATAAAACATTGCAATCGTCATTTGTTTGTCTGCAAAACCCATGTACACGCCTATAGTCTTTACTTTCGAACTCAACAACAGGTACGTCCCATTGTTAAAGGATTACCAGCGATTGATAAACAACTTACGTTGTAACGCTATAGTATGGAAGCGGTATATCCCAAAACTAGTCTAAGAAATCTGTTAAGTACTTAATACAAAATCGTGCACCGCTTATATATAAAATAAATGAACTATTTTAATTTATTCCTTAGCTTCGTTTCTGGACAGACTTTAGTATTGAACTTACTTCTAAATAATCCGATGCAATAATAGTATAACGTAACTCAATCCACCCATTAACGTAAATACTGTGAAAAATTTGTCTCGGTTAGTTTAATTAAATTAAACTCGGAGCTTCAGTCATTAATTCTGATATACATTCAAATTATTCATGGACTGAACTAATAATATACAAGTGGTGTGTTGTACGCTCCCTTCACTTACGAACAACGACAAATTAATTATGTCTTCTGATCACTGATATTGAACAATTTTTCTTAACCTCTCTTGAATATACTGTCAAAAATAGACAACACAAATTTCAGTTACAACAAGTATAATTGTATCTAAGAAATTTATTGTATAATGTCACAGACGTAAACATTGAAACCTCTTATATAAACCATGTCAGCCCTGCATTCAGCCACTTAATATATGCAAATATAACATATAGGTTAAATGGTCGAGTTCTGATACAATCCATTTACTCTGTCAATAGTTTTAGTGAATCTCATAACAACAATCGAATCTACTTTGAGCATGTAACCATTGACTTATTTCAATATTACATAAAATTTACATAAAAACATAATTGGAGTTGATAATCCTCCATTCGATATTCATTTTGGTTCACAATATGCACCAAAACTAGCATATATCCTAGGGTGTGCTATAACAATGTTTCGATCACCTTCAATTACCATTGGTTTCTTGACAAACCAATTTATTTTCCTTTTGGTACTTCAGACACAACTGTTTTTACTTGAACCACTAATCAACTGTGTCGATTACATGTTTAAGATAAGTTAAGGCATATTTAAACTACTCTATTTGTTTTGGAATACTGTCCCAATTTAAGAGTAAATTATTTGAAACGTTTAACATTTATCTTCTTATTTGTTAAATTCCAAGCTTAAATACGGTTTAACAAATCTTTTGGCTTTTCAATTATAATCAAGTAACTGTGAACCATATCAATTCACCATTTACGTTCATAAATTATTTTATTTATTAGTTCCCTTAAAGGAAACGAGTATGCAGTACTCCTTTGTTGAATATACACTTGTCCAATTGAAATGAAAATATACATATTTAGTCAAATCTCATAATTTGACGCTTGGGGCCTCTTAAATGCTATTTAGGACTCATTAAAACAAACAACTTTTTTTAGGAACAAATTTTGATTTGGGACTTCTGGTTGTAGTTATTCGACTTCTTAAGACTTTTTAACAATCGTCATATCTCCCTTATTTAGAATATTTTAAAAATAAAAGACTTGAAATCGGCATTTGATTCTCTAAAACATTTGTATTTACAATTATTTCATATTTTGAAAAATAACAAAATGGCGGCCGATTAAAAACTTTTTAATGCTGATATTTGGATAACCATCCCATGGATTTTTAAAAAAGAAACGTTTATAAAATGCTTGAATTATCCACTACAACATTTATTTGAAACATTTTTTCATATTTATGCAATAAATCTTGATTACATAACTTTTAAAATAGTAACAAATTAAAAATACAAAAAAAGTCAAGAAGCCCTGTGTTATTGAAAATTCAACAAAAAACTACTGGATACGGAAGTATAACAACTTATTTATTAAGGAATTAATAATTGATTACAATTTTCAAAATGGCCATCATTCGCAGCAACACAAGCCCTCTAAAGCGTTTTAATATTTGCGGAAACATTTAAAAGAACTGCCTGCTTTTCTTTAACATCCTCTGCTTCAGCCATGATTCTTGCCACTTAGTCTTCTTCTGTATTTACTGGTGTCTCGTATACAGAGGTCGTGATGCAACCCCAGAAAAAATCTAGTGGGGTTAATTCTGGACTCCGGGCTGGCCACAAAACAGGTCCATTCCTCTCAATACACCTATTCAGGTATTGTCCATTCAGTAATGCCGTAATTTCCCGTGTACTCTGTGCTGGCGCATCATCATGTTGAAACGAGAGTCATTGCCTGATGTTTAATGGCAAATCTTCTAAAATCCTTGTAACACAGTATCTAAAAAAATAAGGCAACTTTTCTCATTCAAGTGGTGTCGTAGAGCATAAGGTCCGATACATAATTTCCTATGATACTGGCCCATACATTCACCGCAAAACATGCCTGATGTGCACGTATAAACGTTGCACGGGGATTTCCATCATCCCAGACGTATAAGTTTCTCGAATTAAATACTCCGTCTCTTGGAAAGCAAGCCTCGCCCGTAAACAAAATAAATTTGAAAGTTTTTCTGCAGATTACAGCGGCGAAGAAGCCAGCGACAGAACAGTGGTCTTGGATGAAAGTCTCCAGGTCCCAAAGTTTTCAAAACCAAAAGCATATTAAGAAGTTCTACATTTTGGTAAGTGTTCATTTTATGCGCGCAATTAGAGAAAAAGAGCACAATAATAGTTTATACAAACTAAACAATAGGTAATCACTAATTATGCAAAACACCAAAAGACTAATACCAAACAGCAAGACTAATTTTACAAAACAGCAAAAATGACGTTTCTATCATCGAATTCGTTTGTTTTATTTTTCAATAACACAAGGCTACATGACTCCTATTGTATTTTTAGTTTATTACTATTGTAATAGTTATTAGAAATGTATACACATTTCTTGTGTAGATGTAAGAAAATGTTTCAGATAAATGTAATAGACAATTTAAACATTAAATGTTTCTCTTTTAATAATCCATGGGATGGTCATCAAAATATCATCATTTTAAATTTTTAATCGGGCGCCATTTTCTTATATATTAAAACATGAAATAGATGTAAATACAGATGTTTTAGAAAATCACGTGCTGATTTTAAAGTTTCTTTAATTTAATTTTTAAAATATCATTTGAATAAGAAAAATCTCGATGGCGCAGATGATTAGCACGGTACTCTAGCAAACTACAGGTTGTAGGTTCAAATCCTACTCGAGGTAAACTTTTTATTTATGTATTTAATAAAATTAATAATAATTTTTAAAAAAATAAGGGAGTTATGACGATTATTAGAAAATCTTAAGAAGTCGAATAACCAGAGGTCCCAAATCAAAATTTGTTACTAAAAAAGTTGTTTATTTCGATGAGTTCTAACTACCATTTTCGGGTGTTGCAACTTAGTATTAACACCCTTATGTCTATTTCCGACAAAAGCACATGCAATTATAATATTTCAAATTTTTACAATTTCAAATTATAAAAATAAAAATGACCGAAACATTTAGTTTCTACATTTCCGTATTGATTTAAAATGCAGACTGTCTCTCTTTCGTTTCTTAGCCCTATTTATAAGTTTTCACCGTTACAGGTATAGCAATATCTCAAATCACCAATGAAAATTCAAATAAGCTACTTTCCATAAGGTCTTGGTTAATTACCTTTGCTCATGGTCATTTTACGCGTAAAACCATAAGTTTTAAATAATTTGTTAAGGCTACTGTGAAATTCCACTCTTACAATTTTTATACGATTTAAATATCATAATATAAATAAATTACGTCTTTTACTCGATCAAAATCGATTACAATATCAAATTTAATTAATTCTGTATCAAATTCTGTCGAATCCACCCTAAAAAGTAGTCTGTATTGAACCTATTTTTGCAAAAATAACATAGTAAGTAACAGTTATGTGTAAAGTTAATTTTCCAATTTTGATTGAGCAAAATATGATGTTTCAAACACTGTTTAATTTGTTTTATTTCTCTTATGTAGCATCCGAACTAGGATAAACAATGGTTTGAGCAGTGACCTTTTCTAAGTTCTGAATAAAGTGGTCGAACTGGTAAAAATATAAAAAGTGTTTTAAATAATATTACAAAGTAATAAGTCTAATAAGTTCTCCAAAAACACAAATCGTTAAACTAACTGGAGATACTAACCATTCACCAAAATAATACCTTCGACTCAAATCGGTAGATTAATATAGGGCCAGTCTTTTGATTTGCTTGATTAACACTTAAATATAAATATAAAAATTGCAATGTAACACAAATAAAATGATCTCGGACGCCAAGTTATTTTTAATAATGCTCGGAATAGCTAAACCGAGTTTTACACTAAAAATTTTATCAAAATGTAAACAAATAAAATATATACAACTATGTTTATTAACAGTTAATATGATATGGTTAAATAAATATATCTTAAAAATAGTCTTAAATTACTAAAAAATCATTAAACATCAAATACCTGTTCGTAAAATTTTTGTACACAAATTTTTTAATAGCCTCTGGTATCTAAATGATTAGGGAAATTTCAACTGAGGTGATGTCATCTTTGCATCAATATTGCGTAATATCTTGTAATAATGCGTTACGTTGTAAGCCACACCCAAAGCTGGAATTATAAATTTTCTTCTTGAAATTGAATAAACCAATATTTATTGCATTTTCTCGAACGTTAATACATTAATGTAATCAAACTTTAAATTCTGTATTAAAATCACAACGCAATCATAAAATGAAAGCGTACGTAACCGTAGAATTAATTGTGCAATCAAAAGCGGTGAAATTAAAAGTGTAAAAGTAAAATAAAGCTGAACTAAAATAAAAGTGCCTGAAAAGAGCAAATGTTTTAATTTTTAGTATAATGCGTGAAAATATCTTACCACCAAATCAATGGCACTTTCACTAAATTTAGGTAAAACCCAAAAAAAAACTTTCTGCTTCTCTTAACATTCATCAGGAAGTGAAAAAATGGATGCTTTGGAAGTTAGATCATGTAGTCGTGCGCGAAAGGATTTGCGCAAGGGATTTAGTCAACGATGACGTATTGCGCAAACGTATTTGAGCAGAAAAATAATTTGAAGAGGGAGTATAAACCATTAAGAAGTATGCACTTAAAAAGATATGCAAATTAGGTTGCCTACCACATACCTATATTTCAATAATTAAAATTTATCTTATATTTACAACAGAACGAATGAAAGACCTTAAATTAAGGTATATTTTAGTACAACTCAAAAAGGGTTGTTACAAATATTAATTTGGACTTCGTTTAGAATCCATTTATTAGTTCAGAATGTTAACTTGTAAACCTATTTCAACTTGAAAATGAGGTATATGTTGTGTTTAACCTAAAACAGAGTGAGCATCAATTATACCCTGGCATGGTCTGTCTGAGAAGAGGTCCAGGTCTATGGGGGTAGTCGCTCACAAATCCAAAGACCATGGGACCGCAAAAGCGGTAGACAGTTATGATTCTTCGAGATTTAGCACCGCGATTGGTGACCCACACCAAACACCACCTACAACAAATTCGCACAAAGGCGAGGAACAATGCCCAATAACGCTGGGAGCTCCTTCCAACACAGCATCCGCCTCTTGATTTCGACCTAATTCATTCAAAAAAAAAAATTGAACACATTCTCCCAAGAAAACTAAAGGTAAAAACGTCAAATTCAGCAGCATAAGTCATATTTGGTAAGTCAAAGATCAGTAAAATATTATCGTCCTCAATCAGTATCATAATCAGAATTCCTAAACTAAGCTAACCTAACCTAAAGGAACAACTAATTTAACTAACATAAATCCAATATATGTAAGTGAGTGAATACACAATACTACATAACTATATCGACCCAAAGACTAAAACAAAATTCTACCAAAACAAAACAACCTAAACATACGGAAGTGTGTTGTGAGCAAGTCAAAAGCACTAAACTCACATTATAACAGCTTCTAAGAAATTATTAATCAATAAAAAACAAAAAATTGCAAAATAAGCAAAACGCTCACCACACACTCAACATCACTCCACTAGAATAATTTAGCTGTCATCAAGTCCCAATTCGGACGCAAAGCACGGTGTCTCCCACAGCACTCTTGCTAGCGGTAGTAGACACTGTTCATAACCACTTCTTCCACACCAATTTGATTAGTCGCCTCTTACGACAAGCAGTTGACCTCTGCTGTAGGAAAATTCCTAGTTCGCCCCAACACAGTACAAAACCGAATAAACACAAACTTCACTGCATATAAACTCAATACTAAATAAAAGTAAAATAATGTTCAATTCAAGATAACGAAATCGCTACACCTCAGTCAGTGTGAACATCTAGTAGGAATCCCGAGTACGTAGATTAGAAATGTTATTTTGTCTAATTTGTACCTTAGGTATCCATTCCGCACTACAACTATTTGACTGGTAGGGCCAATATAAGTTGAGGATTCCATCTTAAAGTTGTAACCTTCAGTATTTAGTTTTTTGAAAATGTTTGTGCCATAACTTTCTATTCACTTTTACTAATTTGTACGGTAGGTACCACGTTTTGTACCTTTGTCTTTGGACTCCTAAGGCTGATTAAATGTGAGATTACAATTTAATGTAAACCCCCGATTGTACGTTTCTTTGAAAATTTTTATATCACAACTCTGTATTAGTTTATACCATAGTTACCACGTTTTCTGCATATGCCATTTAAACCATTAGGGTAAACATTTGACGTTGAAACTTAAAGCAAAATTTGCGGTGTTCGAACTACGTAAGTTGGACGTAGTTCCAATATTACCCTGTTGGTATTTTTGGCTGCAGTTGAAATAAATTGGACTACTAAATCTTTCAATTCTTTGTGTAAAGGCACCTACCACAAACTGCAAAATACATTGTTCAAATTAAACAATTTATTTTGTAGCGCCCCCCAGGTATCCTATCTTAAAAAGTGTAATTTGAACTGATTCGCAATAATGCAAATTTAAGAACAAAGCGATCGCCAAGTGATCTATATCGACTTTACTGACAATAATGTTACTATTACTCAAATTAATTGCCGTCCTTACATGGACTTTCCAGGCAATAATTAAAACATTAGACTTTATTTACAAGTCTGATATTTAATTATTCGCAAATCTCAAGTCTGATCAAACGAAGTGGCCGTCTAGTGGTAGGTACGTTGTGCTATCTAAATTAGATAATCTGGATAAGGTAAGTGTTGTATCATGTGGGGCAGGTAAACAATAAAACTACTCAAATTAAAATTATCGAGCTTTGCGCAATGGTGGTTCAACCCGTTAATGGACTATTGTGGGAAAGAACCACCAATAAAACCAACTTTATTTATAAATAAGTAATTGCACAAGTACATTAATAAATCAAATAACAAAAAAAAAACAATGAAAGAGTTAAATATATAACAAAATACCATTAAATCAAGTTAAAGTGCGTACCAAATTATAACATTAAGAGATGAATAAATAAAAATCAGATAAATACAATAAAAAAACCATGTAGACAAACCCACAATTGTGTCATAAATCATCAGGATAAAAATCGTAATACCAAGAATGTCGCCCTTTAAAACCAATCATGCCGTCTTTAAGTAAATAAGCACATAAAACAATAAGGCAAATTACGGTACATATAAAATACAACAATAGTAAAATTGCACAGGTGATAATAAGGTAAAGGCAAGGACAAAAGAAAATAGACAAGGAATTTACACGTACACAATTGTTTAGTGACTATTAAAGCACAGAATACATAGGGACAGTTACAATAAATTACTTATAAAGAGAAACTAGTTCACAGGCAAACAATTCTACTTAACAAGCTGACACAAAAAAAAACTCATTAAACAAAGCCTTACAAAGGTAAGTTGTAAATAGATCATAACATCGTGGCCGATATATAAGTTTGAGTACGTTAGCCCCTTTTTCAGGTTACACATTCATCTATACAACAATAAAAACAATAAAAATAAAATTATAGGTGTTTAATGGTCATCTGGGCCCGGGAGTATGTACACACTCGGCAATTGCACATTACAATTAACAACCAGAGCGGTATCCTGTACCCGTTCGCCCACGCCTCACCTCTACACAAATATAAATACAAACAACAAACAAGAATGCTAATTCACAGAAATACAAGAGTGAGGGGGCCCTGTACCGTTTTTTATTTTAGCAAATTTCAACTTAATGAACCCGCGTGCGAATGAGATACCTTTCAAGGCAATGCTCGATTTTTAATACGTTACATACGCTTGTAAAATTATTTGCTGCCAGCCTTAATTTATACAAAAGTACCTACTCACACTTGAATATATATTGATTTAATTGGTCACAGATACAAATCGTTAACATACGCGGCTTAACTTCAAAAAGGGTGATTGTTATTTATAGATTACTATTTGAGAAACACATTAAAACTAACAACCGAAAGAAACGACAAATTAGCGTTGGCTACTTCAAAAGAAAATGTACACACAAGAATTACTTTAAAGACAAACTGTATACTGTGAAGTTATTTAATTAACCCCCTCGATCTGGCTCCGTCGACACTGTCATTCCTTCCCCTCTGACTTCCAACTAACCATGTCTAGTACCCAAAAATCAACCACCGTTTTTCAAAAGTAATAAAAAACAAGAAACTTTAATTTACGTTGGAACAGTTTCATATTATTATTGAACGACATCTCAATTTTCAATATATGCATTCGTCCGTAACAAGCGCTACATTTAGGTCTCAAGTTCCCAAGTACCAACCAAGATATCTTTTGATCGTGGTGTGTACCGACACCATTTATTATAACATTTGTGAAGTTTTTACCACAATAATGTGCATACAGCGACATTCAAAGATTCGTTACACTACCTCAATAAAGGGAGTTCGAGCGAACATCTGTTTCTATCCTAACACGTGTGTTTTTCAACCCTTACTCAAATATCAATTATGTAAAATACAGAAAATAAAATATTCCAAAAACATTATCAAATTACGACTTAATATATAATAAAATATATCAAACACCGTTAACCCTTTTATCGCGGTAACAATTGCGATTTGAACATGTTTATTATAATAATAAAATTTTCGCGGTTTCATTTCATTAAAATCTTTCAAAATCATACACAATGTTCATTTACGTTAAACACTTTTATTTTAATTTCAATGCAAATCAATTTCTATTTACTTCATTCATGCAACTTAAACAAGTTAATCCTATTCTTTTTTGTACATTTAAAACAATATTGAATTTCTTACTTTTATCTAAGAATACAATAATAGTTTAGACATTTTATGCAATTTATAACTTAATATTGGTAAAGTATATAAATCGATAACTAAGGTAAGTAGTCAGCTTTACCTATAAATTAGAATATGTCCATATAAGGCAATAGCCATCATTAATAATTTGCCAGCATTTATATGTTATGTTTTTAATGTAATCAAACATAAAAGGAGCCAGACAAGTGTCAGTCATATTGGGGTGACCATTGAGTAAGTACAAAAAACATCACTCTCGTTGTAGTCTCGCAAAGAGGTTCTTTAAGGTTCTCGGAGTATTCAGCAGTATTCCAGCAGCTAGTTTCCTAATAAAAAATCCTTTACATTTTTTTGCATTTCAAAAATTACTATTAAAATGGTAACTGTTACCAACACCCTCCCCCTCAAGGTACTTTTTTAACATTACACGAATGTCTTAAAAGAACATACCTTTTAGGTTTTCCAACGATGCGAAATGACATCAAGGATAATAACACCTTCACGTGGATTCTGGTTCTATAGGATGAGGTTTCCCAACGTTGCAAGATCACCTCAGAGAGAAAAGCGACCATGTAAGTGGATAAAGTGGATCCTGTTTTCTGAGTGATGACCTTTCAGTTTCTCTTAACGCGCAGGTGATATATCGTTTAGACGACGTCGACGGAAATAAACATGAAGTAATAATAAGAAAGATAACAATTTACACGTGGTTAATTAATTGTTGCATTATGTTTCTCACACAATGATTCTCGAATATAATGCATCGCACAATACGGTTATTTGAATATACTTTTCTCACCATATTTAATCCATTCTAGAATTTGTATTCGCTGTAGTGCAGAGTGAAACTTGATCAAATCTTCATAGCTTTTGAAATTGCAGTTTAGCTGTTACTGTTAATAGTGACATCCATCCCAAAGGTGGGATAACCTCAGCATCTCCGATAAAATATTCCGTCTTACTTTAGTACCCATAACATGCTCAGTGATTTTTTTTTGCTTCGTCTTTGCATAAGTTAGCGACTAAGGTGAGCTTTGCGTCGCTTGGACTGTAGCTCAGCAATTCTTTAATGACATTTGCGTAGTCGATATTCAGTTTGCTCTTTTTTTAGTCCGGTTGCTTTTTCGGTAGTATTAGGTGCGGACAGTATATCATACACGTAGTAGTAGTCTCGTGTCACTCTTCCAGCATAGGCATACCTTATTTATTTATTTTCTGTTTGCCTCTGAAATGTGCTTACAGCTAGACATTGTACTGTTTTTATTTTCGTATAAAGGAAAATAACTAAAATTCGATCTGCTGCCCAAGTAAGTTTCCCCACGCCAATCAGGATTGGCATAATCTTCAGCCCCGAAGATTCCATCGCTTGACCGTGGTGTACCCAGTATTGGATCTACTAAAATGAAGTTTTACGAAATAGCCATGTCCAGTTTGAACGCCTTATTTACTTGATTGCCGTTGCTACATTTGAACAGTGGTTTTTGCATTTGCAAACGTTTTTTTTTGCCCTGAGGTTATTGCGGTAACCATTTGCCTAAATAGTTTTAATTTATGAGCTGCATTTTTCTGTGACAAATGGCACTTGTGGGAAGATCAACTATCACTCTTGATAACCAACGTTCTCAATCATATGTTGCTTTCAGTAGCCTCGAAGGCAGGCTTGCTGTTTTGATGGCTAGTGTGGTGTGGATACTCGTAAGTTGCATAGTTCATTGTTGAATAACGGTATGTATTATGGTTGTGCTTCATTCACTTAAAGCAGTCTTTTTTCTTCAATAAGTTTATTTCTCATTGCACTTGTCGATTTATTAAAATTTGGGCAGTTTTCTATTGATTACAGAATTGGTACCTGCTTGGATTACTGCTTTGCCAGCTGGTTTTGTATTAAACTTGTTCTAGAGTGTATTTTTTCCTTCATCACATCTTGTAACTGTGGGATTTTGGTTGGTCGTTTTGAGAATTATTTGAAAACATTGTTTGATTCTCCATACCACTTTATTGAGATGTTCCTTGATATCAGCGGCTCTGTGATGTCCTTATCTTTCCAGGTTCGTTATAGCTTCTAGAAACTCATGCACGATGTCATGGAGTCGCTTGAATTGTCCGACTTCCTCTTGCAAATAAAAAATTTTGTTCGGTAGTTTGGACACAAGTCTTACATTATTACAACGACTGTTTAATATTTACCGGTCATTTGAAGATCTTGAATCAATCTCACAGCTTATCCTTTTAAGTTAATGTATTCCCAGTGCATATGATAGTGTTTTAATAATATGAACAGAGTTCTCGAATAGCGCATGACATGATGCCTATTATTCATACCCCGTTAGAAACATTGAAATCTTTATGTACGGTAGCGATAGATGTTTTTGTGCTGGCGAGTTTACCTTCATGGATACAAACCCAGATTTATTTCAACCCTGAAGTAATATTACGCAACAATTTCCAAAACGCTGACCAGCATGCAGCCATTTCATTATCTACAGTGTGACCGAGAATAAGGTGTTCTGTTTCCATGAATTACTCATAATATTAATTATTCATTAGGTTATAACGTTACTAACATTAGTATTAAGGTATTTCCGTTTAAAATTAAATATAGGTTGTGTAATAAAATTTGCTATTGTAAAAATTTTCTTTTAGCGCTATTGTATAATGGTTTACTTGTTTATTCCATATTTAAAAACAAGTTGGCGTCCGAGTATTTAACAATTAGTTTCAGGAAGAAGCAACCCCGATTTTAAAGCGAACATATCTAGGTACATGTAAATATTTTTTGGTTAATAAGTCAAATCGATAATTTTATGAACCTGGGCCACATTAATCTACGACTGAGCATAAGGCACAAAATGTTCTAGTTATTACCCTAACTGTTAAGTAGCTAAAATGGGTGTAGAAGTATACTTATAGAACTTTAACGGTTGTACAACTTTTCAGATAAGCGAGGTAGGAAAATATCTGGGCATGCGAACATCCCCAGAGGAATTCTCAGTACTCTTTAGGCGACAAGGAATATGCAAAGAATAGGATTTTGTGTACTAGGAGGTGTTTACGCATGCACCCAAGTAAGTGTTTTAGTGTACAGGTGTGGTGGTGTTTTGCAGGCGGGATCGATTAGTTATCTACCAAGGCAGAAAGGAAGTATTCTTAACGGAAAACTGGTCTGGTGAATATGATCGGGACATTTATAAATCACCCCTAAATGGTGGTAGATATAACGGCTTCTGATTCCAACTAGGTCGGAATAGAAACCAGGATCGAAGGCAGAATACAAGTGATCGAGAAGTAAAAGAAAAGTAGTTAATTTCTCTTTGCGCTTACGCTTATATAGTCGGAGAGTTAACGTGATTGGGTGAAATAATGGAGGTGGCACTTTGATGGGGGTCTTGCGTCGAAATCTAAAACGATTTCTAACTACGGAAGAAGGGGAAACAATTAATTATTGTAATGAACAGAAATATTTTTAAGCAAAACGGACGGGTAATTCAATTATTAATTGAAGGATTTGCGTAAGAATACTGGGACTTTTACAAGCGTAGGCAAAATAACTCTCTCAAATAAGATCTGGCTGAAAAAAGTTTGTTCACTATTCTCTTTTTCAAAGCAACAACTGATCTTTTAGTATCC
This sequence comes from Vesta saturnalis, assembly GCA_036346205.1. NCBI lineage: Eukaryota > Metazoa > Arthropoda > Insecta > Coleoptera > Lampyridae > Vesta > Vesta saturnalis. Next base: position 131,578 of record JARFJB010001857.1, on the reverse strand, counting down.
TCTTTCTTTACGCGATCGTTTCACCTCATTATTCGAACAAGTAGTCTGATTCAAGCATTGAATCTGATGTAATGACTGTATTCACCCGATTCAAATATTTATATTAATGTTTCATTTTACTACGGTTAGCTTAGTTTGGCAGTATCACAAAAATAAATTTCTGTAGCTACTGTATATAATAATAAACATAAATCGAGTGAAAATTCGAGCGATAAAATAAAAATAGACATGAAAGTAACATTGGATTTAAAAATCCAACAAAGGTTAATTTTTTACTTTTGGCTACTGCTGATGCAACACCTGGGTTGGATATTAATTACGGAGGAGTTTTAAAATCTGAACCTAGTGTCAACTTTTACAATAAGATATTCATAAAACAAAGCGTGCAATGAATATCAAATTTTTGCATAATTTCGAAATATCGAACACAAATTTAAAATGCATTCTGCGTGAGCTTTTCGGATTATTTTTTTCAGTCTAGGAATTATTTATGCACTAAATATTTTTTGTTGCCATTTCGTATAAATTAAACGTAAACTTGGGATTCTGCTCATGATGGAAGAAGGAAATATGTCAGTACGTCAGTATAATAGTGCTTAACCCAGATTTTTGTTTTAGAATAGGGGCAATAGTTTCTATAACTTTGCGTGAGCTCATTTCTCTTACAATGGATTATTTGTTTGGAACTTCTTGAAAATTACATTTAAATATGATGAAATACACTTGTGAATTAAACTTTATGTAGTTTGTCTTGTTGGAAAGCACGCACGAAACTTTGCTTTGTTTGCTAATTAATTTATACTTTTGTTTTTACTGTGAAATGTTAATTACCAAAATGAAATATTATGCTGCATACTTTTTCCATTTTATAATTAAAATTTAATCTTTCGCTGTAACTACTCGAATTTATATTCCTAAACATATCTGTTATTGTTAAATTTTCCATAGAATTCTAGATTAATGCCAAAATGTGTTACAGATTATAATTGTGTTGTTCCTCTTGCAATTTGAACTACAATACTGTTTTTTTTTAACTTATACTTAAATTTATATTTTATAGACATTTTTTTGTAAATACTGCATTCTAAACATACAATGGTTAATTAAAAAGCACGTTTTGTCTTTGTTTTATGACGCGAAAGTTAATATGTAATTATAATTTAAACAATGTCAAAGTTATTTTTTTTAATCCCATTTAAAATTATGGAAGTAGATGGATTCCTCTCCCAGATGCACTCTTAAAGGTTTATCATATTTCATACATCTACAAATAAATCCTGGTAATTAATCTCAAACGTGTTACGGTTTCATTTAGTATCCGTCCTTTTGTCACATTTGAGAACTTTCCCACCGGTTGTTAGGCAACACACTTTACTTCGATTCGAATTTTAGTTACAACAGTTAGACGTGGCAACTCCGCGTAAAGTAAAGATTTATACCAAATTTAAAAGTTTGTAATAAATTTTAGGATTACAATTGGTGGAAATAGTTAGTGTGTTACGGTATTTGGATATTTTCTGTAATTTTAATTAACATTGTAAGTTACATTTAGTATTGTCCTGGTTTTAATTTCCTAACATTTACTTAACTTAGCTTAAAATTTGATACCATTTTTTGGTTATATGTTTGTTATACCTTTGTTTAATAACATGTAATACATTAAGACATAAATTTTACCTGAATCTTATAAGAAAATTAAAAGATATATTGTGCTTTTTTAACGTTTCATTGGCATGCTTACAAAAAACGGTTCGAAAATCAAACTATTTAACAAAAAAACCTGAAATGGGTATTCTTGTAGGTCGACTAACATATGAATATACTGAAATGAACAAAAAAAAAATAATCAAAGAAAAATAACCATACACGAGAAAAAGATGTCAAACATACAATACTCCTTATATTGAAAAACATGTTGTGCACACATCTCACATGTGATCTTTCCATGTATGGTTGTTACATTTTTGGCAGATTTTACTAGAGGATTTATTACGGCTTCTGGGACAAATGCAGCAACGACGAATGCAATTTAATGGCATATCGGGTGATGAGGGTAATATCTCGCCTAATCCAAGTAAGTGCCGTGCTCGCCGACGAATTTCTCTTGATACATTTGGAACAGTTGACCTGCATTCAATTTGGGGTTTTATTAGTTCGTAAGCAAAATTTTCGATAAAGTCAGATCTCAAGACTTCTTCAGCTTTGGACTCCACGCAAACCATATTGTTCATCAAAATCAAACATTTGAAAATTTACTCCAAAAATCTTCACCAAAACTCACCTAAATCTAATGAAATCTTAAGCTCCATATAAAAGCCGCAAATTGCGATAATAAACCCAAAACTCATTATCGATAAATCCTTGGCCAAATACCCAAATAACTGATCAAAACGGTAATTAATTATTCAATACCTCACAACCAAACTAAACACGATTAAAAATTTATAATATCCTTAAATTTAATAAACGACAAAATCGAGGTGTAATCCTTAAATTCGGGAAAATATACAGCTTCGCCATAACAAATAATCAAATTCGCTTACCTGATTAGCAAAATCAGGCCAATCAATGTTGTCTGGAATCGATATGTCGATTCCTATAAAAAAACTTCAAAAAAATTGCACCCTAGTCGCAAAATAATCACTGGTATGCAAATAAGCCAGCTGTTTGGTCAACGATCTATTTACTTACAATAACGTTACGGTATGTCTGTTAAAACTTATCTTCAACCAAAATTATATCAACCAGATCCGAATGACTAACTATCTCAAATTATTACGTTAAGGTTTGAATTAATTAATAAAGCAATAACAAAAAAAATCGTCACCGTAAAGTTATGTAAATCTACAATTTTGGTAAAACCAGTAAATCACTCAATAACTGGATGCAATCCAAAACATCTAAACCTTTAAACTTTGAATAAACGTAGTAATGCGAACGTTGTGCGAAAAGATTCAGATTACAAGATATGTACACTTAAAAATACTCCTTAATAAACATTATCCATATATTGAAATTAAATAAGAATAAAATATTATGTCCGAAACATATTGAACTATTGGTATCGTACAATTTTAATAAAACTGATGTAAATTGAGTCTTACAAGCTCAGATAACCCAAATTTATCTATCTTATTTCTAAATAAATAACACCAAAGATAAATCGTAACAATAATAAGTAGTATAGCTATAGGGATCCTAACTCACCGTGCCGTACGGTTCCCCGTTTCAAGGTCACAGGTTAGTAACATTGCCTATTTTAAGGGTAGCTGCTAAGTAAAGGCCACGTGGTTTGTACTCCTGCCAAGGCCACGTGTTAGGTAGCCTCTTCAAGTCATGCTTGCGAGTCCTTCAAGGTCACTAGAAAAGTTACTAGACTGTTGATTATCCTGAAGGTCATTGCCCTCAAGCAAGTCTATGCATGTTTCGAGGCCACGCCCTATTCTGAGAAATCAAGAAGGTGGCTCATTGTTTAAAGTCTATGCTTTCAAGGTCAGATAATAACGCTCACAATGAATCTTCAGACATCTTACATATATATACACAATTGTAATTCAAGTTAAATGGATTGTACTCGTAATGAGTAAAAGCATGCAATTGCAAAAATGCATCCATATAGTATGATTTGTAATATTATATTCAAGTACTGCATAATTGCAACGTGTTAGGTTGGTAACCCTGCTAAGTCAAGGTCAAAGGTAAAAGTTGCAAGGTAATCAAAAATAGTATTCAAGGTCGAAGACTTACGGTTGTTTCATATTTCTTAGAAATATAAAAGGTGAAAAGCTAAAAATAGAAATTGCCAGGTAATCATAAATAATTTTCAAGGTTAAACTTTTTAGCGGGAAATATAAATTTTTGGAGCTGATCATCATATTTCTAGTCAAGGTCAACAGTAGGTATTTAACAAGTTTAAGCATGTTGTAATATGTAGGACGCATATTTCTTATATAAATTGCAGCGAGCTGTATGTTGAGATCAGTCTGCAACACATAATTGTTAAATATGGAATTAACAGGGTTAAACCAAAGCACCTATTGCAAACCCTTTAAAAATTTGCGAGCTCGATATATCGAGAAAGTATAAAGTAACGAATATGGATATAATTAATACTAAGTATGGTGAACGTATAGTGATAGAAACGGGTGATTTTAAATGTGTATTGCCGGAACGCTTTTATTATATTTCAAAAGAAGAAACACGAATTGAAGAATTTAAACATCCTAAACATGAAGGATGTGTTTATAAGTAGTTTGGGTGCAGCTGGCAAAACAACAAACATAACATTTTCTTTTAATAGTAGCACCCACCATACGTAAAATGAGAGAAATTCAATGGTGGTGATGATGACATTTATAAAGATATTGATGATGTTATAAATGCTAAGTATAATATTAGTTCATATAACACTGTATGTTTAATGGAAATTTTGTATTATCAACCTGATTATCTAATGTATAGCATTTACTGAATAAAGAAATAACTATGATTTGTTTTCTCCTTTACCCAAAATTCTGAAATTTCGTATACAGGTCCAATAAATTAGAGCGCCAATGATAGCAGTTTCAAAATTTGCTAAAACCAAAAAAAATTTGATAAAAAGATGAATTTACCAAATGAAAATTTATACGTAAGTGAACGTTGTTAATTGCTTAATAAATCACAACTCAATGTCCTTTACCCAAAATTCTGAAATTTCGTATACAGATCCAATAAATAAGAGCGCCAATAATAGCAGTTTCGAAAATGTCCCCAAAATGTGATAAAAAAATTTGTTTTACCAACTAAAGCAATATGAAATTAAGTTGTTAATTTAATAAATCACAACTCGATAATTCTTTACCCAAAAATTCTGAATTTTCGTATATAGGTTCAATAAATAAGAGCGCTAATAATAGCAGTTTAAAAATTCTCAAAAAAAAAAATTTGATAAAAAATTTTTGCTTTATGAATTAAACTAATACGTAACTGAACGTTAATTGCTTAATAAATCACAACTCGATAATCCTTTACCCAAAAATTCTGAAATTTCGTATACAGATCCAATAAGTAGAGCGCCAATAATAGCAGTTTCAAAAATTCAAAATGTGATAAAAAAATTTGTTTTTCCAACTAAAGCAATATGAAATTGAAAGTTATTGTTAATAAATCACAACTCGATAATCCTTTACCAAAAATTCTGAAATTTGTATACAGATCCAATAAATTAGAGCGCCAATGATAGAACTAAAAAATTGGAAAAACTTGAAGGTCCTCTTTTACTATTGGAATATTAAAATACATTTTCCTCAATAAATTAGCACCAATATGAAATATGATATAATAAAACCTTAATGTAACTAATTTGTAAACTATTTGTAATACGGTTTTCTAAAATAGATTGTAACGATTTTTCATGAAATAAAGTAATAATAACGCTCACAATGAATCTTCAGACATCTTACATATATATATACACAATTGCAATTCAAGTTAAATGGATTGTACTCGTAATGAGTAAAAAGCATGCAATTGCAAAAAATGCATCCATATAGTATGATTTGTAATATTATATTCAAGTACTGTACTAGAATGGAATGCATAATTGCAATTATTGTTGTGTAAACGATAGACGTGTTTGAACTATGAAAGTGATAGCTGTTTCAAACATTTCTTAGAAATGGTCAGGGCGAAAAGCTATAAATAGAAATCAAGGTAATCATAAATCTAAGAATAGAATTTTCAAGATCTACTCCACTTGAAGGTCACGACGATGATCTCATAAGCTATGCATAAAAAGTAGGTCATGAGTTCATTGAAGGTGAATACTCCACTTCAAGCTAAAAATAGAAATTGCAATGTCACCATCCTCATCATATTACAAGGTCAAGGTCCGAAGCTAAAATAGAAACTGTAATGTTCATCATCATCATCATCATATTACAATTCTTAGAAGTCTAAAAAATAGTGTGTTCAAAGGTTATTGATCTGTATATCATAGCTAAAAATGGCCGGTTCAAGTCCTCACTAAAAGTTGATCGCGTTACAGCTAAAAAGTATAGTGACAGCATGATCGTTGAAAGTAGCTTATGCGCGTAACCAGATATGTATGGTAATCAAAGAGATGGTTCATATCTGCACTAATGTAACATAGTGGGGTCGTTTAGAGTAACAATATAAGGAAATAGTGTAATGGGTAGTGAGTGTTGTGTCAAACATGTGGATGGCATACGCTCAAGAGCAATGGACCAAAGCAACTGACCTGAGAACAGCGGTGGAACGCTTGAAGCAAGAATTTTCAGCATTAGTATTCGATGCCGAACATGAGGCGGTTTACGGGCGAGGTGATTATAGTGAAGCGGAGTGTAACGTCCTAGTGAAAAGTATGAAAAAGGAGTAAAGATATGTGAAAAGTTTTAAATTTAAAGGAAATATGTAGAACATGTTTTGTAGAAGAATTGAAAGCCCAATTGCATCAGTTTTGCAATGAAAAATGGATGGCATCTCTTGATGGGTAGTAGTTCATCCTCATCAGATGCAGATTAGCCTATCGATACAATTATCAAAGTGCACTCTCCTCTAACATCATGATGCATAAATATAGGACAGTTCCGGTGTCAACTATAATTCATAAGCGTTCTCGAATCAATAAAGATGGATCTATCTGCATTGAACAGTAGCACTTTCTGTAAATCCTTCACGAACGTAAAAGACGCAAAATATAAAGTGATTGATATGAATACTATCAGTATGGGAAACATATTATCATTGAAACCCAGAACTTTAAGTGCATACTTACCTTAGGATTTTATGAATAGTTCAAAAGAAGATCGCATTAAAAGTTTAAGCAATATCTGGTTGAGAATGATGCATTACCAGGCCGGAACTGTAGGAAAGATGACTAATTTAACATTTCTGTAAAAAAATAATAACATATATATCTATGTATAATTGTTTGGAAATAAATTATATATTTTTTTGCAAAAAAAAAAAAAGTCTTCTATTTTTGATTAAATGAAGGGTATATCATAATGAAGAGAGCTGCTATTGATGAGACTAAAAAATGTGGTGTATAATAATATGGTGTCTGCAGCTATATTGGCTAAGCTCTTCAAGGTTAAGATTTATTGGTATCATATTACAATTCATACCAAAAAGCAATATCTGGTTGAGAATGATGCATTACCAGCGCCGGAACTGTAGGAAAGATTGCATTAGCGCATATACAACACGCTAACGAAACAACCAGACAAAAAAAAAAATGTTTGTCTGCAGCTATATTGGCTAAGTTTCAAGGTTAAGATTTATTGGTATCATATTACAATTCATACCAACCAATCTTCAAGGTTAAATTTTTTGACAAGGTATTGAGAAGGTATAATATTACAGTTCTTATGTTAGACTCTTAAAGCTTCTTAGGAATAGCAAAATAAAATATGCATATTATGGTAACATTTTGTAATACCTTTACTGGAGCATAACTATTTATTATTTGTTTTCCATTCAATTTTCGTTTAATGTGGTCCACAAGATATCATCATCATCTTTCCTAATAGGTCATCGCTTCATTATATTGTATACTAATACATTCAGCTTACTTAGAGACGTTGTCCGTAACTTATTACAAACCTAAGCAAACCCAGGTGTTGTCTATGCATGTTTCAAGGTCATCAAGCCATGTCACACCCCTAGAGCCCTGAAGTGGTCTAAACAGGTAGCCGTTTCCTAAAACAGGTAGCTGTTTCCTAAAACAGGTAGCCGTTTCCAAAACAGGTAGCCGTTTTAAAACAGGTAGCCGTTTAAAACAGATAGCTGTTTGGTAACCTTCCCTCGAAGGTTATACGGAGATCCATTGTTCAGGTGGAAATAGATTCAACATCTCAATTCTGAAATCAGGAACAAAGGGGCCCATTGTTCTAGCCAACGGTTCAAAGTCTATGCTAACAATTTTGTGATGAATGAACAAAGACGATCCATTGTTCAGTTATAATTTCTAAAAATAGATTGTTATCTAAATACATCTCAATTCTGGAAATCAAGAACTAAGACGATGCATTGTTCTAACCAACGCTTCAAAGTCTATGCTTATAATTTTCAAGGTCCACCTCTGATAACAAAGGTGATTCATTGTTTTGGCAAAAGCCCTCTGATGCAAACTATTTCTCAGGTTATAACCCAGCCTATCCATCTAGGTCAACAAGTCAACTTTTAACATTCCTTGGAGGTAAAATTCTAGGAAATAGCAAATAAGAGTTCCTATTACTGAATTCTAGTAATATAATCAGTTCGTGGAAACAAGAGGGTTGTTTTATGCTGAATATCAAGGTTCCTGTATTGGCTAAACGTTATGCTTACAGTATCTGGTGGTTGCAAATTCTCAAGGTCTCCAAGAAATTTTCAAGGCCATATGTCCACAGACCGATCTTAACATCATTCGATCGAAATGTAGCCGAAACCTGCAGGATCAATTCTAAACGAGTCATGGAAACAAGAAGAATGATAGGCTAATATCATGGTTATTAACTAAATTGTAATAAAAGCGTGGGCTCATACAATAGTCATCCAGGATGTTTCTCCAAATATAGATAACCGTTTCCCAAAACCGACGGTTGTTTCTCCAAGGCTAAACTGAACTAGGTCAAAACCTAAACATCTGGTCATGAGGGAAGGTTCAAGTACAATCTGAAAGTAGTTTTATATTATAGAAAAGCTAATCACCTACTTTGGGGTAGTACTGATAGGTAAGTTTCTTTCCCCTACTTTTTGAGGTAAAGGGTAGCTTTTCCAATAGGCTTATCATCTAGGGTGCATTTCTGGAGAAAATAATTAATTCTGGGAATTTCAAGGTCAAGTGAGTTTTCTCGTTATGCCAGAACCGCTCCACGTCTCACTGACGTTTGAAGCATGCTTGTGGTGGGGATTTAAATTTTTGAGTCACTCACCCTCTGGTGGTGAAATCAGCTTTTGGAGCTCTTTCAAGGTTAAACTGTAAGCGGAGGTTTAAAATGTTGGAGTTGGTCAAGGTCAAAGCTAAAAAAGGTAATCATTCATATAAATCTAAAAGTTTTTAGTAATTAGCAGTTTTGAAAGGATGATGTTTAAAAAAAAAGGTTTGGGATTGCAAAGAAACTTTTATTCAGAAATTGAAAGTAATAAGAATGATAAAAAGAAAAAGAATTATTAAGTATTGAAAGGGAAAAGATGAGGTGTTAATAAGGAAATAAAAAATTAGGGTAGATTTAAGTTATAGGTAAAAAAAAATGATAACTTCATGAATTCCATAAAAAGGTCATTAAATTTGAATGAAGATGTATTGTAAAAATAATTCTAAATTGTTATATTAAATATATATGGTTTTAAGCTTAATAAATCCAACTCATTCCTTTACCCAAAAATTCGAATTTTCATATAAGGTCCAATAAATTAGAGCGCCATTGATAGCAGTGTCAAAATTTGTTAAAACAATAAATGTCAAAAAATTTTGTTTAACTAATAAAATTGATTGTAAGAACGTCGTTAAAATTTAAATCCAACTCAATGTCCTTTACCCAAAATTCTGAATTTTCATATATATCAATAAGTAAAAAATAGTAGTTTCAAAATTTGTAAAACAAAAATGTGATAAAAAAAATTTTGTTTTATCAATACGTAACTGAACGTTGTTAATTTTGCAACACCTTTTGAATTAATTTTCCTCATATGCACACACTTTTTTTTAATTAAAATGAACACTGAAGTTTCTTATCATGATTTATTAAATTATTCAAATTATGTAGGAAGAAATGACCCATAAAACTTATATTACAAAGAAAGAAAGAAAAAGGTCAATAACATTATCCTGTTATATGAAATGTATGTCAGCATTTCTGTATGTGTCTATTTTAAAATAAATAAATACACTCTTTTATAATATCAGATTAATTTTAACTCAAAAATTTTGAATTTTTGTATATATTTGAATAAATAACAGCGCAAGGATAGCATTAAAATAAATTTAGAATATAAAAATTTCAAAACAGTCTTGTGAAAATAGTACATAAAGGTTGAAACTTGCGTACATTTATATTTATATTTATTTATAAATCAGTAGTCCTTTACCCAAAAATTCCAATTTTCGGCATGTAGACTAAACAGGCATGAGCGCAAAAGATAGCACTCCAAAAATTCTCAAAACTAAAAGAATGTGAAAAAAAATTTTCAATTATTAATGATAAAGTTTGCAGTTTTGTGTAAGTGAACGTTGTTAAGGCTTAATAAATCATAACTCCAATGTCCTTTACCCAAAAATTCTGAAATTTCGTATACAGGTTCAATAAATTAGAGCGCCAATGATGGCAGTTCAAAATTTACCAAAATGTGATAAAAAGATGAATTTTATCAATGTAAATTTATATGTAAGTTAAAGTTGTTAACTGCTTAATAAATCACAAATCCAATGTCCTTTACCCAAAATTCTGAAATTTCGTATACAGGTTCAATAAATTAGAGCGCCAATGATGGCAGTTCCAAAATTTACAAAACAAAATGAGATAAAAAAAAAGATGAATTTCATCAATGTAAATTTATATGTAAGTTAAAGTTGTTAACTGCTTAATAAATCACAAATCCAATGTCCTTTACCCAAAAATTCTGAAATTTCGTATACAGATCCAATAACATCCTGACTGAACATTTATTAAGTTGATGATAGAGAGTGACATGTTTTTGTAGAAGGTGATCTGAAGAAAAGTGATTCAAGCATTGATAACAAATAAACATCTTGTGTACTGATTTAAACATAGCATCGAATGCTAAACTGGGGCTGTACAATAGTGCAGAGGATCAAATTTGTAAGTACTTAAACAAGTTTACCGAAAATTTTGAAAATATCAGCTAAAAAGTAGAACGTTCGTTTTAAATACAAACTAGTACTAACGATCTAATATGAAATTTGTTCCAAACATTAACCGCATGTGCAAAACTAACATCATTGATTCAGTCATTATTAAGATGACTAAAAACGCTTAATTCCCCAATTCAATGTTAAATATCACAAACTTGTTATAACTTGTATTTGACCTTATGCAGCATACAAAACTCGACTTATATGAAAATGAAATTTGATACTTTCACATTTTAGTTCATTGCCTTTAGATTGCGTATTAAGAGCTTCAGTTCAGAAAGATGCAGATATTGCACTTTCTTTAGTATTATCTTTAGTGGGCGTTTACTGGTAATATCTAATAACCTAACATTGCTGACATGGCATGAAATACCTTTTCATGTCTAGATTATGATGCATTCATCACCTTTGCTTGCACAGCTCAATAGTAACCACTTCCACTTTTTTGTACACGTTAACAAATTTACATGTATATAATCATAATAATAATTTTATTTCAATATTCAGTAGTTACATACATACATACTATACAGATAAAATGGCATCAAACAGCAAACGCTCAAAACTGTCACTACAAAGAAGAAGAAAGCCAACATACTGCAAGATGTATTAGTGTGTCAAAACAAGTTGTTGAGACACTTGTAAGTGAAAATGAGATACCAATCATCTCTATACGCGACAGTGATGTAGAGGACGACGACTTTGCAAGGTTTTTGAAAAGTAAGTATTCCTTGCTTAATGTATTGTTTTTGTGTGGTGATTTTAATAAATATATTATTAACCAAACCAATTATTTTCTAGCATCACGCAACCACAGTTGTAGCTTCACTACCACCACTGCAGCCACTACACTCCAATATGGAGGAATTGAAGCTTATACCACCACCACCACCACAGTAACTACACTCCTAATACGGAGGAAAAATTTAGAATTAATACGAAATTCATCTTTTTTATCACATTTTGGTAAATTTTGGAACTGCCATCATTGGCGCTCTAATTTATTGAACCTGTATACGAAATTTCAGAATTTTTGGGTAAAGGACATTGGAGTTATGATTTATTAAGCCTTAACAACGTTCACTTAACATCAAAACTGCAAACTTTATCATTAATAATTGAAAATTTTGTTTTCACATTCTTTTAGTTTTGAGAATTTTGAGTGCTATCTTTTGCGCTCATGCCTGTTTAGTCTACATGCCGAAAATTGGAATTTTTGGGTAAAGGACTATGATTTATAAATAAATATAAATATAAATGTACGCAAGTTTCAACCTTTATGTACTATTTTCACAAGACTGTTTTGAAATTTTTTATATTCTAAATTTATTTTAATGCTATCCTTGCGCTGTTATTTATTCAACATATATACAAAAATTCAAAATTTTGAGTTAAAATTAATCTGATATTATAAAAGAGTGTATTTATTTATTTTAAAATAGACACATACAGAAATGCTGACATACATTTCATATAACAGGATAATGTTATTGACCTTTTTCTTTCTTTCTTTGTAATATAAGTTTTATGGGTCATTTCTTCACATAATTTGAATAATTTAATAAATCATGATAAGAAACTTCAGTGTTCATTTTAATTAAAAATAAAGTGTGTGTAGGCATGAGAAGAAAATTAATTAAAAGGTGATCAAAATTAACAACGTTCAGTTACGTATTGATAAAACAAAATTTTTTTTTTATCACATTTTTGTTTTTACAAATTTTTGAAACTACTATCTTTGGCGCTCTTACTTATTGATATATATACGAAAATTCAGAATTTTCGGGTAAAGGACATTGAGTTGATTTATTAAGCCTTAACGACGTTCACTTACATATCAATTTTATTAGTTAAACAAAATTTTTTATGACATTTATTGTTTTAACAAATTTTAGACACTGCTATCAATGGCGCTCTAATTTATTGACCTATATATGAAAATTCGAATTTTTGGGTAAAGGATTATCGAGTTGTGATTTATTAGGCGATTAAAACCATATATATTTACATATAACTATCATTACTACGTAATTACTTTTTACTAATACATCTCATTCAAATTATAATTTTTCATGGCACATTCACTCGAAGTTGCATCATTTTCTTTTATCATACAGCTCTAAATCTACCCTCAATTTTTTTATTTCCTTGATTAACACCTCAGTCTTTTCTTCCTCTTCAATACTTAATAATTTTTCTTTCTTATCATTCTTATTACTTTCACCATTTCTAGCAATAAAAAGTTTACTGAATAATGCAATCCCGAGAAGCCTTTTTATTATAAACATGCATCCTTCAAAACTGCTAACTTACTCAAAAACTTTTAGATTTATATGAATGATTACCTTGCAACTTTTCTTGATTGACCAACTCCAACATTTTAAACCTCCTTACAGTTTAACCTTGAAAGAGCTCCAAAAGCTTATTTCACCACCAGAGGGTGAGTGACCAAAATTTAAATCCCACCACAAGCATGCTTCAAACGTCAGTGAGACGTGGAGCCGTTCTGGCATAACAAAACTCACTTGACCTGAAATAAATCCCCAGAATTAATTATTTTCTTCAAATGCCCTAGATGATAAACCTATTGGAAAAGCTACCTTACCTCAAAAGTAGATTTATGAAACTACTACCTATCAGTACTACCCAAAGTAGGTGATTAGCTTTTCTATAATATAAAACTACTTTCAGATTGTATTGAACCTTCCCTCATGACCAGATGTTTAGGTTTTGACCTAGTTCAGTTTAGCCTGTGTTGAGAAACAACCGTCGGTTTTAAACGGTTATCTATATTTGGAGAAACATCCTGATGACTATTGTATGAGGCTTTTATTACAATTAGTTAATAACCATGATATTAGCCTATCATTCTTCTTGTTTCCATGACTCGTTTAGAATTGATCCTGCAGGTTTCGGCTACATTTCGATCGAATGATTCTAAGATCGGTCTGTAGGACATATGGCCTTGAAAATTTCTTGGAGACCTTGAGAATTCACCAGATACTGTAAGCATAACGTTTAGCCAATAAACATATTCAGCATAGACAACAACCTCTTGTTTCCACGAACTGATTATATTACTAGAATTCAGTAATAGGAACTCTTATTTTATTTCCTAAATTTTACCTCAAGGAATGTTAAAAGTTGACTTGTTGACCTAGATGGATCTGGTTATAACCTGAGAAATAGTTTGCATCAGAGGGCTTTTGCCAAAACAATGAATCACCTTTTTATCAGATGTGACCTTGAAAATTATAAGCATAGACTTTGGGTTTTAGAACAATGCATCGTCTTTTCTTGATTTCCTAAATTGAGATGTATTTAGATAACAATCTATTTTAGAAATTATAACTGAACAATGGATCGTCTTTGTTCATTCATCAAAAATTGTTAGCATAGACTTTGAACCGTTGGCTGAACAATCCCTTTGTTCCTGATTTCTCAAATTGAGATGTTGAATCTATTTACCAAAATGGATCTCTATAACCTTCGAGGGAAATTTACCAAACAGCTATTTTTTGGGAAACCTACCTGTTTAAAACCTACCTTTTTGAAACGGCTACCTGTTTTAGGAAACAGCTACCTGTTTTAAAACGGTTGTTTAGACCACTTCAGGGCTCTTGTGACATGGCTTGATGACCTTGAAACATATAACAACACCTCGGGGTTTGTTAGGTTTTAATAAGTTACAAATCTCTAAGTAAGCTGAATGTATGGCTAGTTTATAATGAAGCGATGACCTATTAGGAAAGATGATGATATTCTTGTGGACCACATTAAACGAAAATTGAATGAAAAACAAATAAATAGATATGCCCAGTAAAGGTTTAAAAATGTTACCATAATATGCATATTTTATTTTGCTATTCCTAAGCTTTAAGAGTCTAACATAAAACTGTAATATTTACCTTCTTTTGTCAATAAAATTTAAGAAGATTGGTTGGTATGAATTGTAATATATCCAATAAATCTTAACCTTGAAGACTTAAATATAGCTGCAGACACACGCTACATTTTTTTTTTTGTCTGGTTGTCTTCGTTAGCGTGTTTTTGCGCTAATGCAATCTTTCCTACAGTTGGCGCTGGTAATATCATTCTCAACCAGATATTGCTTTGGTTGGTATGTTGTAATATGATACCAATAAATCTTAACCTTGAAAGAGCCAATATATAGACACCATATTATTATACACCACATTTTTTAGTCTCATCAATAAGCTCTCTTCATTATGATATACCTTCATTTAATCAAAATAGAAGACTTTTTTTTTTGCAACAAAAATATATAATTTATTTCCAAACAATTATACATAGAATATATGTTATTATTTTTTTACAGAAATGTTAAATTAGTCATCTTTCCTACAGTTCCGGCACTTTGCATCATTCTCAACCAGATATTGCTTAAACTTTTCAATGCGATCTTCTTTTGAACTATTCATAAAATCCTAAGGTAAGTATACTTAAAGTTCTGGGTTTCAATGATAATATGTTTCCCATACTGATAGTATTCATATCAATCACTTTATATTTTGCGTCTTTTACGTTCGTGAAGGATTTACAGAAAGTGCTACTGTTCAATGCAGATAGATCCATCTTTATTGATTCGAGAACGCTTATGAATTATAGTTGACACCGGAACTGTCCTATATTTACCATCATGATGTTAGAGGGGTGCACTTTGATTTTAAATATAGGCTAATCTGCATCTGATGAGGATGCTACTACCATCAAGAATGCCATCCATTTTTTTGCAAAACTGATGCAATTGGCGGCTTTCAATTCTTCTACAAAACATGTTTATATTTCCTTTAAATTTAAAAACTTTTCACATATCTTTACCCTTTTCATACTTTTTCACTAGGACGTTACCTCCGCTTCACTATAATCCCCGCCCGTAAACCGCCTCATGTTCGGCATCGAATACTAATGCTGAAAATTCTTGCTTCAAGCGTTCCACCCTGTTCTCAGGTCAGTTGCTTTGGTCCATTGTCTTGAGCGTATGCCATCCACATGTTTGACAAAACACTCACTACCCATTACACTATTTCCTTATATTGTTACTCTAAACGACCCCCACTATGTTACATTAGTGCAGATATGAACCATCTCTTTGATTACCATACATATCTGGTTACGCGCATAAGCTACTTTCAACGATCATGCTGTCACTATACTTTTTAGCTGTAACGCGATCAACTTTTAGTGAGGACTTGAACCGGCCATTTTTAGCTATGATATACAGATCAATAACCTTTGAACACCTATTTTATAGACTTCTAAAATTGTAATATGATGATGATGATGATGACATTACAGTTTCTATTTTAGCTTCGGACCTTGACCGTAATATGATGAGGATGGTGACATTGCAATTTCTATTTTAGCTTGAAGTGGAGTATTCACCTTCAATGAACTCATGACCTACTTTTTAAACATGAGATCATCGTCGTGACCTTCAAGTGGAGTAGATCTTGAAAATTCTATTCTTAGATTTATGATTTTATTTCTATTTATAGCTTTTCGCCCTGACCATTTCTAAGAAATGGGAAACATCATAAGTTCAAGCACCGTCTATCGTTTACAAACAATAATTGCAATTATGCATTCCATTCTAGTACAGTACTTGAATATAATATTACAAATCATACTATATGGATGCATTTTGCAATTGCATGCTTTTACTCATTACGAGTACAATCCATTTAACTTGAATTGCAATTGTTATATATATGTAAGATGTCTGAAGATTCATTGTGAGCGTTATTATTACTTTATTTCATGAAAAATCGTTACAATCTATTTTAGAAAAAACCGTAACAAATAGTTTAAAATTAGTTACATTAAGGTTTTATTATATCATATTTTATTGGTGCCTAATTTATTGAGGAAAAATGTATTTTAATATTCCAATAGTAAAGAGGACCTTCAAGTTTTTTCCAATTTTTAGTTCTATCATTGGCGCTCTAATTTATTGGATCTGTATACGAAATTTCAGAATTTTGGGTAAAGGATTATCGAGTTGTGATTTATTAAAATTAACAACTTTAATTTCATATTGCTTTAGTTGGTAAAACAAATTTTTTTTATCACATTTTGGGAATTTTGAAACTGCTATTATTGGCCTCTTACTTATTGGATCTGTATACGAAATTTCAGAATTTTTGGGTAAAGGATTATCGAGTTGTGATTTATTAACAAAACGTTCAGTTACGTATTAGTTTAATTCATAAAGCAAAATTTTTTATCAAATTTCTTTTTTTTTTTTTTTTTTTTTGAGAATTTTTAAACTGCTATTATTGGCTCTTATTTATTGAACCTATAACGAAAATTCAGAATTTTTGGGTAAAGAATTTCGAGTTGTGATTTATTAAGCAATTAACAACTTTCAATTTCATATTGCTTTAGTTGGTAAAACAAATTTTTTTATCACATTTTGGGGACATTTTGAAACTGCTATTATTGGCGCTCTTATTTATTGGATCTTACGAAATTTCAGAATTTTGGGTAAAGGACATTGGGTTGTGATTTATTAACAATTAACAACGTTCACTTACGTATAAATTTTCATTTGTAAAATTCATCTTTTTTATCAAATTTTTTTTTTTTTTAGCAAATTTGAAACTGCTATCATTGGCGCTCTAATTTATTGGACCTGTATACGAAATTTCAGAATTTTTGGGTAAAGGAGAAAAACAAATCATAGTTATTTCTTTATTCAGTAAATGCTATCATTAGATAATCAGGTTGATAATACAAAATTTCAAAACATACAGTGTTATAAATTAATATTATACTTAGCATTTATAACATCATCAATATCTTTATAAATGTTCATCACCACCATTAATTTCTCTCATTTTCGTATGGTTTTATTAAAAAGAAAATGTTATGTTTGTTGTTTTGCCAAAAACTACTTATAAACACATCCTTCATGTTTGGAGTGTTTTAAATTCTTCAATTCGTGTTTCTTTTTTTAAATATACAAAAAGCGTTGGCAATACATTTAAAATCATTTATCACTATACGTTCACCATACTTAGTTTAATTATATCCATATTCGTTACTTTATACTTTCTCGATATATCGAGCTCCAACATTTTTAAAGGGTTTGCAATAGGTGCTTTGGTTTAACCCTGTTAATTCCATATTTAACAAATGTGTTGCAGACTGATCTCAACATACAGCTCGCTGCAATTTATATAAGAAATATTCCTAATATTACAACATGCTTAAACTTTTAAATACCTACTGTTGACCTTGACTAGAAATATGATGATCAGCTCCAAAATTTATATTTCCCAAAAGTTTAACCTTGAAAATTATTTATGATTACCTGGCAATTTCTATTTTAGCTTTTCACCTTTTTATATTTCTAAGAAATATGACACAACCGTAAGTCTTCGACCTTGAATACTATTTTTATTTTCCTTTTTACCTTTGACCTTGACTTGGGGTTACCAACCTAACACGTTGCAATTATGCAGTACTTGAATAATTTACAAATCATACTATATGGATGCATTTTTGCAATTATTTTTACTCATTTACAATCCATTTAACTTGAATTACAATTGTGTATATTAAGATGTCTAAGATTTTGTGAGCGTTATTTTGACCTTGAAAGCATAGACTTTAAACAATGAGCCACCTTCTTGATTTCTGAATATTCAAACATGCATAGACTTGCTTAGGGCAATGACCTTCAGGAAATCAACAGTCTAGTAACTTTTCTAGTGACCTTGAAGGACTCGTGCAAGCATGAAAACATAACACGTTAGGATACAAACCACGTGGCCTTTACTTGAATTAAAATAGGCAATGTTACTAAAAGATTGAAAAACCGTACGTGCACTGATTAGGATCCCTAATTTTCTTAATAATAATTTTTCACATAAATTTGTAACTTTATAATTTTACAAGCAAAATAAAATACCATAACAATTGCATCAAAGAATACCAAAATATAAATTAAAATTTTACCTCCTAACAAAATAATTAATAAATTTTTCTTTAAAAACCCTTTTATATTTGCACCAAACCAATTCTTATTTGTCTTTAAAAATTATTAAAAAAAAAAAATTCTGATATTACCATTTTCATAATAAAAAATAATATATATTTTATTTATTTTAAAAAATATAAATTTTATTATAAAAAAATTCAAAAATTAAAAAGAATTACACAAATTTGTTCTTTTCATAAGCTATTAAAACAAACAAAAGAACTTTTACAAATAAAGGCATATTACAAAAAAAATAACACTAAAATAAACATGTAACAATTCTTAACTAGACTTAATCACCAACAGTATACAATACTATTTATTTTACCAGATTAAGTAACACTATTAAAGGGTTAACAAGCTAAGTTCACAGACGTATAAGATTATGTACCTATACATTTAGTGCATAACATTACATCAGTGCTTTAATAGACTGTTAAATCGTCTAGAATTGATTTAATCTATTTAAAATGTATATTTTGACGAAAGATGCTACTTAAGAACTTTTTGCTCGCTTAATTAAAACGGAACATAGTGAGCAACCAAATTTTCAATCTTTAACGACAATATTGAATGAAACGATTCGTAACTTTAAAAAATTGCATTCAACTCAACATGCATCTAACTAAAAAAAACAATATTATACTCACATTATAGTTCTCAATTACCTTTCATTTTAATCGACGTGAATTTGCGGTAACAGATTGAAAAGAAATGAAATCACTAACAGTTCTATATACGTTTTATTTTAATTCAACAATACATTTAAAAACACTTAAAATAACCAGGAATATTAAAACTTCAATTTATTAAACAATGAAACCGAAAGAAAAATACCTATCTGATCAAATTTAGAATACAAAATGTTAATTTGCAATAAAAACCAGTTATCCTCAAATACTAAAAATATGACTAAACAAGCTTCAGAATTATATACTCTTTTAATTTTAAGTACAGACAGACAATCATTTCAATCCTCAATATATTAACGTAAACAAAACATTTAAATGTTTTGTTTACTTTAAATCAAAATTTAAAACAAAGAAAAATTATCTGAGTGATTTTCCTTACAATTTTTCATACATAAGGTCATTGAAGATTTAGTTGAACCATTCTGAGTTATATTTGGATAAATTGTTTGTTTATCTCATTCTAGTTATTGGGTTTAGGACATATACTGTGACTGAAGTTTGTTTACGTTTTTAGTATGACATTTTATTAGTAATGGTGAATTGACATAATCCAGATAAAGATTTTGATTTGGTTCTTTGTAGTTAGTCAGTAACTGCTACAGATTGGCTATATGATGTAGTTTAACGTACGCGTAAAGGATGCTACGATCCACCAGGTGCTAACTGAAGATATCGTGCATTAATTTTTATACCTGTGATTATAAATATGATTCAATCACCAAGATTTGTGATGGTATTCGTCGGTTAATAGTAACATTTTCGTTTCTATCAAGTAAAGTGTTAATTTTAGTGTTTTCCTATTTTTTGAGTAATGTTACGCTTTAAGCAGATTTAAATAAATTCTGCGTATGATATCATGGATTAAAAGCTTAATTGTTGCCATTCAATTGTAATATGTTTAAAATAGAAAATAAATTGCTGTAAATAAAGTTGGTAATACATTTGTGTATATAACAAAGTACCTCGTGTAAATAAGTTACAGATTTGTGTGTATAAAACCAGGTGAAGAGTTATAAAGGACGCAAAAAAGGACTGAATATCTATGAAAATTTAAAGTAATTATGCTCTGTTTCTTTGTGATTTCATTAAAAATTGAACATGTATTTAAATTCAGAGGAACTCACTCTGTTTTGTTGTATGGTATGTAAATCTAAAGCAAATATCATATTCATTGATAGACATTTACACATAGAAAATAATGCGATTCATGTATCCTTTACACTTTTTGAAATTCTTTGAGAACGAAAATAAAACATTGACCCAATATTTATCAACAATTATGTCTGCTTTAAAGACAGATCTTTAAGTCATGCTAGATAAATTTCCACATCGTAAATTGTTAAATAAATCAGACTGAATTAGGACATTCAATAATAATTGTTTGTCTTATCTAGTTATGTTTCAACATTTGAACAGATGTAACTGTAAAGAACCAGCGTCCTGTACGTATGTGTTTTAGAATAAATTAGGTGCGGACCATCCTGTATGTAAGATTTCATAAGTTTACGCGATATGCAAACGAATAATTTATTCATCACGCTGACGTGTATTTCTAAGAAACCGTAAGTTTCTGCACGTCAGAACGATTTTAACCAATCCATACGGTTCACGGTAGCCGCGAACCGCCCACAGATGCACCTTTATAAACTGACGCGCATAAGAAGGATCGATGAATCTCCGTAGATTCAAGTCAAGCCGTTCAGAAACCAGTAGCAACAGCGCTGTTTGATTAAGCACCGACCTGTTGTTCACCGACGAAGAGTCCTTCGCGATCTGGCGATAACGCGCACCACGACGCAGGCAACCTAAAGTTCAATTCTGTACTGCTATTGATAGACACGTAAGTTGTAAAGTTATACAATCTAACAATTTACACTCAAACACTACAGACCGTAAATAATTGTTGGCCTCAGGAGTTATACCAAATACACCTAGAGTCACGCAGGGTAGCAGTAACTCGCAGATACAAATACATGCACCTAGTCACGCATAAACGTAATAAAACACTACACCTTGCCACGAAGGTAGATCCGTCGTCATGCATAAAAGTACACTAGTCACGCAGTAGCTCCGTATCTCGCAAAGACTTGAGGGTGAAGGTTGTTACAGGGCTGTAAGACCTACGACCTTTCTCTTAGTATATCCAGTAAAGACAGGCCGTCGCTACGTCTTCTGGGCATTACTGAAATTGAAACTCATACACTACCTACAGACAAACACAATAACCATACACAGTGTCTGTGAATCGCAGAAGAGTACCTCCATAACCTATAGTATAATAAATTTGTCGTCCACCGAACCATCGTAAATACCTGGTGCACGAACGTTTGTAAATAAATTAGAGTACGTAGATTTTCTATCTTTACGTAAACCGATTAGAGTAGTTTTAATATTAAGTAGTTTTGATCCCTTGATTAATTATAAATAATTAAACTTAGTATAGAGATCAGTAATTAATTTAGTTAGATAAATCTTAATTACCTACATTAAACCGGTTATAATTAGAAAGACCGGCGAGATCTCGCGTTTGTACGCGCCTTTCGCGTGTATTATTTAGAGGAGGACATCCTCTTCAGCGCTCCAGAGTTACTAAAGTCTAAGTACGATATCGATTTTCTCAATAACGACTCGAGTTCATTGCGCTGGCGCGACCAACAACGGTATCAGTAACGCTCTCGCTACTGTACATGCAGGACCGTAATCTAAATTTTACCTCTTAGGTAAGAAATAGATTAAAAGACTATCTTTGTTCACAGAAGCGACTTGACACAGTGACGGGCCGCCAACCAGGAGACGCCGAGACCCGGACAAAAGTTCCAATACATTTTGTTAATCACCTTTTATTTTATTTATTGTTGATATTTCTTTAATATACATTTTAAAAATGCTTTACAGTTTTTATTTAAGGTTACAGTGTTAAGCCATCCAGTGTGTGTGTGTGTGTGTGTGTGTGTGTGTGTGTGTGTGTGTGTGTGTTGTGCGCGTGTGCGCGTGTGCGCGTGTGCGCATGTGCGCGTGTGCGTATTAATGCGCGTGTGCGCACGCGCGTGTGCGCATGTGCGCGTGTGCGCGTCGCGTGTGCGCGTGTGCGTGTGCGCGTGTGCGCGTGCGCGTGTGCGCGTGTCGTGTGCGCGTGTGCGTGTGCGCGTGTGCGCGCGCGCGTGCGCGTGTTTTTATGTGTGTGTGTGTGTGTGTGTGTTCGTGTGCGTGTGTGCATGTGCGTGTGTGCGTGTGTGCGTGTGTGCGTGTGTGCGTGTGTGCGTGTGTGCGTGTGCGTGTGTGCGTGTGTGCGTGTGTTGTGCGTGTGTGCGTATTGCGTGTGTGTGCGTGTGCGT
This sequence comes from Vesta saturnalis, assembly GCA_036346205.1. NCBI lineage: Eukaryota > Metazoa > Arthropoda > Insecta > Coleoptera > Lampyridae > Vesta > Vesta saturnalis. Next base: position 108,685 of record JARFJB010001857.1, on the reverse strand, counting down.
GTCGTGTGCGCGCGTGCGCGCGTGTGCTCAACGCGTGAGCGCGTGACGCGTGAGCGCGTGTGTGCGTGTGCGCGTGCGCGTGTCCGTGTGCGCGTGCGCGGTGCGCGTGTGTGCGTATTCGTTCGTTCATTTCTTCGTGGGTATTTCTGATCGTGCGTGCGTGAGTGCGTGCGTGCGTGCGTGCGTGCGTGCGTGCGAGCGTGCGTGCGTGCGTCGTGCGTGCGTGTAATTTGGCGCCTATAGAAAACAGTATTAGACGTTAAATTTCATTTTCATTTTGATTTTAAATTAAACAAATTAGTGTGGGTAGTAGTATAGCTATGGCGTTCTAACTCACTTTTGTCACTAGATTTGTCACCAGATCGGAAAAGTCACCAGAAAAGTTACTAGATTTCAAGGTCGATAACATTGCCTATTTTAAGGGTAGACCACAGGTGTGTAACCCTCTTCAAGGTCATGCTTGCATCCTTCAAGGTCACTAGAAAAGTTACTAGACTGTTGATTGTTCTGAAGGTCTTTGCCCTCAAGCAGCATGTTTCGAGGCCACGCCCTATTCTGAGAAACAAAGGGGCCCATTGTTTAAAGTCTATGCTTTCATGAGAGAACAAAGACGATCTATTGTTTTGGCTGAGTCATTGAAATTCTAAAATCAAAAAGACGATGCATTGTTATCATTATAGTTCTGAAGGTCATTGCCCTCGGTCTCAGACAAGAATGCATGTTTCACACGTTCTGAGAAACAAAGGGTTTAGTCTATGCTTTCAAGGTCAGAGAAAAAAGACGATCTATTGTTTTGGCTGAGTCATTCTAGGAAATCAGAACAAAGGCTATGCATTGTACAAAGTCTAATGCTTTCAAGGTCACATGAAGAACAAAGACTATCTATTGTTCCATTATTCTAAAAAATAAATTGTTATCTCAATTCTAGGAAATCAATAACAAAGACGATGCATTGTTCAAAGTCTATGCTTACAATTTTCAAGGTAAAAGAATAAAAGCGATTCATTCTTCTGGTCGAGTTATAAAAATAAATTGTTATCTCAATTCTAGGAAATCAGAATGAAGGCGATGTATTATGTTCAAAGTCTATGCTTACAATTTTCAAGGTAAAAGAATAAAAGCGATTCATTCTTCTGGTCGAGTTATAAAAATAAATTGTTATCTCAATTCTAGGAAATCAAGAATGAAGGCGATGTGTTCTTCAAAGTCTATGCTTACAATTTTCAAGGTAAAGAACATTCTTCTGGTCGAGTTATAAAAAATAAATTGTTATCTCAATTCTGAAATAAGTCTATGCTTATAATTTTCAAGGTAAATGAATAAAGACGATTCATTGTTCAGTTAGAAATAGATTGCTAAATACATCTCTTTCAAGAACAAAGGCAATCCATTGTCAGCGCTTTAAATTTTATGCTTATAAGGTCACACCTCTGCAAAGACGATCCATTCATCTCAATTCTAGGAAATCAACAGCCCTGTGCATGTTTCAAAGCCACGCCCCTAAACAGGTGGCCATTCCCTAAACAGGTAGCCGTTTCTAAAACAGGTAGCCGTTTCCACAAAACAGGTACCGTTTCCTAAAACAGGTAGCCGTTTCCTGTAAACAGGTAGCGTTTCCTAAAACAGGGGTCCGTTTCAAAACAGATAGCTGTTTCACAACCGTTTCCCCAGGCGGTCTATTGTTCAGGTCGAGATTCACATCTCAATTCCAGGAAATCAAAACAAAGACGACGCTTCAAAGTCTATGCTTACAATTTTCAAGGTAAAAGAACAAAAGCGATTCATTCTTCTGGTCGAGTTATAAAATAAATTGTAATCTCAATTCTAGGAAATCAAGAACAAAGACGACGCTTCAAAGTCTATGTTTACAATTTTCAAGGTCATACGAGAGAACAAAGACATTCCATTGTTCAGGTTGAAAATAGATTGTTAAATACACTTCAATTCTAGGAAATCAAGAACAAAGACGATGCATTATTCACAAAGTCTATGCTTACGATTTTCAAGGTCACATGAGAGAACAAAGACGATCTATTGTTTTTCGTAGCTTCTGAAATTCTGAGAACAGACGATGCATTGTTCAGACTGGTCATCTAACAAGTAAAATATTTTTTTTAAAACTACCGCAATATACGGATAAAAATCGATTTAAGTGAATATACATGGGACTTAACATACTTTTTGGATCATATTACTCCAACCATATGTAAACATGCTCATTTCGTAGTGTTTAGTCGTAGTGCGGTTGTGGACAGTAAAGTCATGAAAAAGCAATAAAATCGCTCCTGGATACTTCATGTAATAACAATATGAATAATAATTTAACATTTTGTTGTTCATGCTGTCAAAATAGTGATGGTAGTAGTAGTAGTAGCAAAATGAAGAAACAAGATGAAGGTTATTCCGACTGGTCATCATCATTTCAAGATAGGGCTGAGGTGTATAAACAGGCAGCTAATGAATACTTAATTGATTGTGCTTCCTATAAACTATCGAACGATACGCATATTGAAATTGGATACAGTACACACCTTAACCTTGCACCAGTGGTGCGTATGAGATGTGGCAACAGCGTGATATTAGACGTGAAGGAATGGAATGAACTTCTAAGATGGTATTCATACGTAGAAATACAATTCCTTCGATCCCAAGAAATTGAAAGCCAAATTGATTGGTCACATGTAAACGAGGAGGATATAATACATGAGCAAGATTACGAATCTCTATCTAGTAATCTCGGTATTTATTGCAATTGGGAATTGCTTAAAGGATATGAGAGAATTTTGAAAACTGTTATGATAGAAAACTACAACTGTTGTTCGTGTACATTCAACGCCCATAACATAGAGGAACTATTCGATTTGAAGGATATAATAAGCTATAGATTGGAATTTCTTGAATCTTACAATCTGGTGTGTTTCTATGAAAATTCATACGACAAGTGGTTGACTACCGTCGTTTTCGTGAGAAGGAATTCGGTGATGATGACATTTATAAAGACATTGATGATGTTATAAATGCCAAGTATAATATTAATTCACATAACACTGTATGTTTAATGGAAATATTGTACTATCGCCCTGCTTATCTAATGTATAGCATTTACTAAAAATAAAGTTTTTACACGATTTTAGGTATAAATACCCTACCCTATCCCTCAAGGTGAACAATGAGGTAAGAAGCGGAAGAGTGCAGGTGGTTTAGTTAATACTAATCAATAAACTTCCGGTGGAATTGCATTTACCGGTTACCAGTATTGTGGTCCGGTACAAAATTAGAGAAACGACTAGCACGCGTGACCCCGGTATTAATCAATTAGATGCGCAGTGCAAACTGCATGATATCAGTTATAGAGACTACCAAGATTTAGAAAGTCGACATAGAGCAGATAAAATTTTAGAAGAAAAGCTTGGGAACGCTTTAAATCAGCAGACGCAACATTAGGTGAACGAGCTGCAGCTTTAGCAGTCGGTACCACCATGAAGGCAAAGAGAAAATTTGGGATGGGGTGTCGGTCCAAGAAGAAGAATGGTGAAAGTTTATTGCATGTACGGAAAACAATAGCTAAAGAAATGAAGGCTAACGGAGATTTCACCGACACAATAAAGTCAGCACTGTCAACGGCAAAACGTGTAGTAAAAGGTTGGAAAGAAAAACATTAAAGTTCCTAGAGTAATTCCTTACCTAAACAAGGAGGTGTTTTGCCATTTCTTATTCCGTTATTCGCAGGATTATCAGCAATCGGTGCTTTAGCTGGCGGTGCATCGGGAATTTAAAGCAGTCAATGATGCAAAAATGCCAAAAATTGCAAGAGGAGACATCGCGCCATAATCGTATGATGGAATCGATCGCTGGTGGCGCATTCTATCTAAACCATACAAATCTGGAGGTGCATTATACTTAAAACCGTTTCCAAAAACTGAGTAGATTACCCGAAAGAGCGTTAACAGATATTGATTTAAAGAAATACACAAAAGGTGTACCATACTTTAGGGTATTTTTATGAGAGATAGCCTGCCTAAATTACCACAGAAAAATGAATCTGGAATCATCAACTTAGATAGTCAGAGTGGACCGGGTACACATTGGGTTTGCTACAAAAGCGTGGTGAAAAGGTATGGTATTACGATAGTTTCGGTAATCTTCGACCACCAGTTGAAGCGATTAACTACTTTCGGGGATGTAAAATTTATTATAATTACAATCAAGATCAGGAATTTAATAGCATTATTTGCGGGCACCTATGCCTACAATTTCTATATAAATAATCGACATAACCTTAAATTTTCTCAGTTATGTCAATAACATTCAGTTTAGAAGGTGTTGGTAACATAGCTAGCTGCAACTTCTACCCGATAGAGCTAGATTTGGAGAAGAAATACGTTGTTGGATTGGTGGATTTTACGGTTGCAACAGCATTAGAAACATTTATACAGGCAACGATAGATTTTATTTTAGAACAAATTCATCTCATTTGCGAGTGATTAATATTCCACACGGTGCCTATGAGTTAGATGAAATTAGCTTACTTGAAATCAAAGATACCCACAGAAAAATTTTTCATTAGGGCAAACAACAATACGCTTAAATGTGAGATAAACAGTTCATTTGAGATCGATTTTACTAAAGAGAATAGCATTGGCCGCATGCTCGGGTTTGAGCCTAGATACTAAAAGCGAACGTTCTCCACACATCTGCGTTAGACATCCAAATAATTAAACACACTAATCTGCATGTAGTGCAACATTATAAAGGGATCTTATCGAAACGGTAAACCTGCAAAGGTAATATACGAAATTGACGTTTCCGTACCCTCAGGCTACCGTTTGGATAAAGTTCCAACCAACACACAATATTTAGAAATAAACACAGACATAATCAGTAATATAACAATAAAATTGACAAATCAAAAGGGTGAGTTAATAGACTTTGGTGAAAGTGAACCATTCACAGTACGCTTAGAACTAAAGAACATGGGTCTGCGAATTAATCACAGGACAATTCCATACAAAAGACCAATCAACCCTCATTGCAGTTAACATCTGCAGAAATACTTTTTAACATCAATTGGATTGAAAGTTCTGAGTGACCAAACCATTAAACGTGTTTCAAAGCGTACATTTTAATAGAATTAATGTATCTCTAAGAAATATTAAATTTGTTGAATGAAGTTTACTTTAATGTCTATCTCTTTTCCACAATGATATGTCCTGCTTACACACGTAAAGCTGAATGCATTTATCTAAAATATGTAATGTTTTATTGAACAATAGGTTTTCTTTGTTAATAATAGCATTTGCATTCTTAAAAATTTGTAGGAATGTATAAAAAAATTAAAGCTAATAAAGACTTTCTTTGTATAAAACACACACACATCTGCATTCTTAAAATTATTTTTAATCACTTTAAAACTTGCCAAAACTAATCGCATAATTAGTAATATAATAATTAATGAAAATGAAAAAAGGTTTCGCTATAAATAACAATAGGTTTGCATTCAAAAGTATGTAATTTAAAAATGCAATATTTAATGTGAACAAGGATTTTCTTTTGCATAACAATGAAAGCTTTTATAGTGCCTTCTTGAAAAATATAAAGTAAACAAACTGTAAAAGGATAATTAATAACAATTAATTTAAAAGTTTGAAATTTATATAAAAGACATCATCCCTTTAGTAAATCTTTAATTACTCATCAACCCTCATTGCATCTACACAATGACCGAATCATTAAACATCTTTCAAAACGTACATTTTGATGATGCTATAATTAAATCAGATATTCACCTATCTTCCGTATGGCTCTTCTAAGTATGGACCTTCCGAAGAAATACGCATTTTAATTCAAAGTCAGGATCTAATTACAGCTACTTATGATAGTTTTCTGTACATAGAAGGTAAGCTGAAGAAAGAAGATGAAGGAAAATCATGCAACTTAACCAATAATTTCCCCAACTTCCTTTTCGAAGAGATTCGTTATGAGTTAGGCGGTCAAAGAGTGGACGTTTGCCGAAATCCCGGCATAACATCTACATAAAGGATATATTTCTTATACGACAAGCAAGAGCAAAGCATTAAGCCATTTGGGGTGGTCACCAAAGAATGAGGAACCATTACAAGTAGAATTCGATGAGGAAATGGCGAAAATCCTTTGCAGTATGCATACCATTGAACCACATATTTGGAATAATGGAGGATTATCGTCAAGTGATCGTGAATATGCGTCAAGAGTTGATTTTAATTCGATCTAGAAGCGATACAAACTGCTACTATGGTGACGTTGATGCGGAAATAACCCTAAATAAAATTCAATGGAAAGTACCACACTTAACCCTTAGTGATGCCGCGAAACTAGACTTGTTTGAAGGAATAAATAACAATTCTATTACTGTTCCATTTCGTCAATGGGAGTTATATGAATTACCTGCTTTAAAACAAGCAACCTCTGATATATGGCCAATAAAAACGTCAACGCAACTGGAAAAACCACGCTGGATAATTGTTGCATTCCAACAAGGTAAAAGGTACACAAAGTCTGCAAGAGCCGGAAATTTTGATCACATTAACATCAGGAACCTTAAAGTACATCTGAATTCAGAGTATTATCCCTATGAAGCAATGCATTTGAACTTCAGTGCTAACCAATACATACCTGCCTATCGCAATTTTTTGAACTTCCGATGTGACTACTATGATGAAGATAATACAGATGCGTTATTCAACTACACCGAATTCAAATCATGTCCAGTATTTGTAATGGACTGTTCTAAACAGAATGAATCCTTAAAAAACTCAACAGTAGACATCAAATTGGAAATGGAATCTCTAACACCTTTCGATAATGGAATCGTTGCCTATGGTCTTATTCTCCACGATGCTATTGTGCAGTACAACCCACTCACCGGAGAAGTGAAAAAATTATAATCTGTATTATATAAATAAAATATTGTAATTATTCGTTTAGTTTCATTTCATCCATCAAAGATGAAAGTAGTTGCGCAGAAACAAAAACTTCCAATTCAAAATCATGACTTTGATGAAAAGTCTGGTACTTCAAAACATGGTGATTTACTTCCTAATAGTATACGTGGCATTATATGTGGCCCCTCCAACTGCGGCAAAACAAACGCAATGATTAGTTTGCTTACTGAGAAAACGGTTTGAAATTTAAACATGTATACGTATACTCCAAGTCATTAAATCAAAACAAGTACAAACTTTTACAGGAAATCCTACTTCCGATAAAGGATATAGGTTACTTTACGTTCAGTGATAATCAAGATGTGATTGAGCCGAATTGTGCAAAAGCAAACTCTATCTTTATCTTTGATGATATCGCCTGTGAAAAGCAAAATAACATAAGGGCATATTTTTCTATGGGTAGACATAACGATATTGATTGTTTCTATTTGGGTCAAACTTACAGTAAAATTCCAAAGCAATTAATTCGTGACAATGCGAATCTAATTATATTATTTGAGCAAGATGAATTAAACCTAAAACATGTGTATGAGGATCATGTAAGCCCCATAAGCATGACATTGTTTCGGGATATGTGTTCAAAGTGCTGGATAGATCCGTTTGGGTTCATAGTCATAAATAAGGATGCTGAAGTCAATAATGGTCGCTATAGGAAAAGGTTTGATGAATATATAATACCTTAGCCTGATTTCAGTGGTTTAGTAGTTACACATCCGTTTAGGTATTAACAGCCATTTTGCTACAATGGATAATAAGGAGATGATATTAAAGCGAAAAATTATTCAGGCTCGTAAAATAATACAGCAGAAATACAACAGTCTTAAAACTACCCGCATTGATAATGAAAGAACGTTTGAAAGTACTTATAAACCTCTAATAGAACCCCCTAACTGAAATAGCGAATAAAATGCATCCTGATAAGAAACAAAGGAGTCCGTTAAACCCAAAAACTCGCCTTTGTTCATATTTCGAAGAAAACATGCTACTACTAGCCCACACACTTCCTTTCACCAAGGAAGACAAGCCCCTAGCTCAACTTCCTGTTTCAAATAAATCCCTCCTCGTACACCACCTTTCCTAGAAACATCTGTCGTAGGAGAGATTACTGCCGAGGAAGAAGAACCTCTTAGTATCACAGATGATTCCTGTAATGAACCCATCTCTGAAGAATTTCTCGAGCAGTACCACGAATTACCTCGTATATATGTTGAACGTATTATGAGGGATCTTGAAGGTGCTATTGATCACACTTATGGAGTCCACTACGACGCCAAAACAGACAAATGGGCAATTGGTAATACCCCATCACAATTAAAGGAAAGGATATGATCATTAATGGTGTCACGTATAAAGGGACTCCAGGTTTATATGATCTGCTTATTATGAATGAACCCGATTTAAATCTAGTAAATTCAAAGGATAGAAAGAATTATAAACGTATTTTAGCAGCTACAAATGTTGCAAGGCGAGATTATGATGTAAGTGGACAGATTCGAGGAAGCCGCAGCAAAAGTATACACAAATAATTAAACCCTTGCTGTCATCACACCTTCAACTCAGGAGGTGGAGCTATGTTTTAAGGAATTAACAAACAGGCCAATTGAATATAAGTATTGGAATGATGTACATGAACTAATTCGTGATCTAGAAGTATTGTGGGCAGAAAAATTGGCTGGAAACACCGGTGTCGTAAACGATATAATATCAATTGTAGAGGAATTGTATGAAGATGGATACATTGAAAGACCAAACACTAGTTTTCTGAACAATATAAATCAGACTGCATTGATGTCGACATATCATAACTAAATGCCTCTTGATAAATTTGGACGGTCACATGCCCAGTATCAATTTAAGAAATTAACCCCTCAGTTTCAACTTATTGATGATAATCAATTCGATATCGAGAATAAGAGACTCAGCAATGTTGCCAACCCCATAGATCCTCAAGATGTCATCACCAAGCAATACTATTTATCGACAAGGTTGAATTTGGATGGAAACCGTTTGACCCAGTTGGCGGATCCGGAAGAAGATGGTGATGCTATAAGTAAAGGATACCTTGATTTTTGTCTGCAAGCAATTCAGAAAGCTGTTAAAGGGAACTTTAACGCTTATCTAGTGTTGGAGGAAAAACTACATCAACTTAAAGAATCATGTCCAAATTACAACTCGTCAATGAATTGCACAAACCCGCAAGAAAAAATTTTAAACGAAGGCGCACAATAATTAAGGATATGATGACCTCTGGCAAGCAGATTTGGCCGAATTTAACACATATGCCAAACAAAATAAGGGCTACAAGTATATTTTAGTAGTTATTGACTGTTTTCGAAATACTTGTGGACCAAAGGATTAAAACAAAAACGGGCTTGAAGTTGCCAAGGCCATGCAGGCAATCTTCAAAACGGGCGGAACCCTTCCAATTTGCAGACAGATGCAGGAAAAGAATTCTACAATGAGCATTTCACTAAACTAATGCAGCGTTATGGGGTCAACCATTACTCCACCTATAGTACAAAGAAGGCAGCAATTGCGGAACGAGTGATCAGGACCGTTAAGTCTGCCCTATACAAGTCATTCAGCCTACAGGGTAAATATAAATGGATTGATACAATTGACACCGTAACGATGGATTATAACAATCGTAAGCATAGAACTATGAATGAAGCCCAAAGATGTCGGTAATCATACAAAGCTAGAGGCTTACACTCACATAAAAATAGTTGATAGGAATCGTTATTGTGTGGGTGACATAGTACGAATCAGTAAGTTTAAAAGTATTTTCGCTAAAGGATACACCCCAATTGGTCAAGTGAACTATTCAAGATTGTGAAAGTTTGCATTACTAACCCAACCACCTACATGTTGGAGGACATGAAAGGATCACCTGTGCTGGGAGGCTTTTATGAACATGAATTACAGAAAACAAAGCATCCGGATGTACCTTGTGGAAAAAATGCTTCGCTCCAAGAATAACAAGTTATTCGTAAAGTGGTGGGGATTGGATGAAAGATCATGGATCAATAAAGACGATTTAGTTTTATAATATAGCTGTAGGCATTGTAACTTTTAGATGAATTAAAACCACATAAAAAATTATAATTGTATTTATTTAAATATTACATCATCTTATATAGTAAACCTAAAGTATTTCTATAATCGTTTAAATTACTAGACGGCCATATTCCCGAATCTGGTCCATCTCCATCCCAAGCAGGAATCACCTTTCTCAATGTTTTCCAAAATCCAGCTGTAAATTTTGTGGTGTTCCTCATTTTCCCACAGTTGAAACTTATATGTAATGTTTTGTTCTAACAATACTTCAATTAAAATAGTGAGGCACTTGTAATTAGCATAATATGCTGCTGTCTCGATACATTCACTTATAATAGAGGAAGTGTCTTTATAAACAATATTTTGTACGCTAGCATTTGTACACAATGAATCACCCATAATAACTTGTATATGTACATTTTAAGGGGTATGTCACCAAGTAAATTCATGCCATCTAAAATCCTATTTACATCATTAGAGGTTAACGAACCTTTATCTGTACAAGTTCGTAAAACTTTTAATGGTATTGTCTAAGCTAATTTTTCTATCAAATAATGTCTTAATAATTACTGCATTTGCACACTTTGAGTTTATAGCACACCAGTTAAAACACTCATCGGGAATAACAATATTTTGCAATATATTCAATATAAATGTATAGTTTTCAGGAGAGGTCAAAGAACGCTTCAGGTACTTTTGTAGATTTATCACTATTGCATTGCAGCTCTTCCTGCAAGCTGTCATGAAGACTGCTCATTGTTTACTGAAAGTTGTACCCCAGGGTCTAGTATCAGTGAAATCAAAATTTACTAAGCGTTTATCATCATAAGGATTGAGTATGACTTTATTTTGTTTAATGGTAAACACATCATGTTTCTTTGATCTTATGAGGTGTTGATAGCGCCTTATTACGCCACCATCAAATAAAACCTGTTTATAATCATTAATAGTGATCTGCCTCACGCTTGCGTGGGTAGAACCCTTTGATTTTTTACAACCTTTTCATCAACCGCGTAAGCATACATTTTTACGAAGTCCTACAAATTCAACCATAATTTTGCCATGATTTTCATCTTTCATTAAGCCGGGGACCTTTTATTTACTAATGGAGTCCAAAGATGTTGTCAGGACTATAATCAGATGTATCGAATTTATCAATGTCCTCTTTAATACATTCATAGATATCAGGAACCGAAAAGGCGTATATGAGACTATCCGTATCCGTGTACAAGAGCTTACTATTATGGAACTTGGGTAGCGTGTAACCGTAATGAAAATTATATAAAAAGTTTTGAAACGTCTAAAACACTGAATCCTGCATATATAGGTTTATTGAAATATACTTCAAGCTTATTCATTTCAATGATAAGCATATCATTGTCAAATATTGTACAACTATGAAAATTTGGTTTTGATATGTAAGCACGAGCACCATAGCGACCCTCCCATTTCGTTACTAGCCGTATGTCCTTATGCTTACGTACATTTTCCATCAGCTTCCCGAAAACACTATTAATCATTAATTTATAGAAATTTTATCGAATTCATTTTGAGATTGCTGACGCATGGCTGTATTTAAATCTATGTATTTTTTAACCACGGGGACTGTTTAAAACGTAATATACGGTGTACTTTTACCAACTTCAATCCATATTTTAAATATACTTTTAAATTTCTGTAATGAATTACATAATTACGTTTTGGATACAAGGTAAGCAGTAATTTTTCATTTTGGAATCAGGCGTGGGTGGAACCATATGTTCGGGTGCCAGCGGTAGATCACTGTGACTCTCATGTAATTCTATAGGATAGTCTAAATCACACTCGACTATATAACCAATTTCCGAATCATCAGGATGGTTTATTAAATCTAAACTTTCAAAATTAGCTTCATCAACAAAAGAAAAATCGCCAAATGGTAGAAATTCTGACATGGCGGCTCCATATAAATTATTCACGTCGTAGTACATTAAATACACACTTTCGGAGGTGGGATCAAATTTTTCCCCATGTACTTATTGTTAGCTTTAGCATACCGATTTGAACATTGAGCTACACCACCTCTAATCCCTCTCAATAAACATTAGCATATCAATGTCTGTAAATAATTCTAACTTTACTTGTGTAATTTTAAGCATAGCATCGAATGCTAAACCGGGGCTGTATAATAGTGTAGAGGATCAAGGTCGTAAGTACTTAAACAAGTTTGCCTAAAGTTTTCGAAAATATCTGCTAAAAGTAGAACGTCTGTTTTAGATACAAATCGAGTACTCCCTAACGATTTAATACTAAATTTGTTCCAAACGTTAACCGCATGCGCAAAACTCTCATCACTGATTCCCTCATTATTAAGATGACTGAAAATGCTTCTTTAGGAGGGAGCGTGGTCTCATTCAATTTATCCCACGTATCAATATACTCATAAGGAAACACACCTTTGCGAACTACTAGAAAATTCCTCCTCATTGTTGCAACTAGCGCGGGAAATAATTTTTTACTATCCTCCAAATAGTCTGACAACTTTTCAATACTACTGCTCATAAATCTGAAAGAGTCAATAAATCTAAACTTAATTTTGGTGCCTTCCATTACCTTCGTGAAAGAGATATATCTTTCTTTGTTTATGGGTAGTAGTGAAATCAAACCGGGAACACTAGCCAATTCTCTAATGATGAAATGAGAATCATAACCTGATAAATTATGGAATACAACTGGCAGAATGTGGAGTCTGTATAGTTTAGGTTACACGCCTGGTGCGCTGCCCCCCGAAATGCTCCCGTAAGATGATTATGGTCTCTAACTTTTATATCAGAATTAGTAAATGGTTTCCGACAAATGTGACAAATCGTGGCGCTTTCAAATTGCTCAACCTGACTGAGACTTAAAGTAGCCATAGGAATTATTTGATTGATTATTTCGGTAGCCCAATGTGCAATACTTTGAAGCTCGTTAACAAACCATTGAATGCAATCCTTTCCTCTATAAAGCCTAAATCGAGATAAAGAATCATCATATGAACACTTCAAATAGTAAGCAATGCTGAAAGGTGTGTGTTTGGAGTGAAATAGAGTATTACCTTCGATACCATTTGCACACTTCTCTAAAATACTTTCTAAATCGGCATAAATGACAAATGGCACCTTTTCTTGGAATGCAAAATTTTGAACTGTAAATTCATTTTCCGTTTCGGTAGGCAGCCTAGTAGAGCATTGATTAAGTTGATTGCAATACGTTAAATGTTTTCTAAAGCTACATCAGAAGAAAATGATTCAAACATCGGTTACAAATACTTTCTTGCCCATGCTTTGATATCTGTTTTGAAAATAAAGCTGACATATTTTTAATCCATGTGAAATGGTATACAGTGTTATCCTCGGCCTGATCAGAAAGTATTAAAAGATTTATGGGTTCTATCGCTTTGCTGATTACTCAATACAAAGGTGCAACTTTTACCATTTATACAGTACAAATTAATTGCGAGGTTGTTTAGATTCTCAAATTTTTTACATCATCCAGCTGAATGGGAAGTGAATTGAATCAAATTCAAAACATCTAGAAAATGAGGATAACTTTGAACTCTTTCCGTATTACGCTGCGCGGGATATAATGCCGAAACAACGGCCCACGGGAAGCAAAACTCATCGTTATTTTTAACATTAACAACAGCACGCTTTACTGCTATGAAGCGTGGAACTTTAACATAAGTTGAACAACCGCCTCTAAATGGGACATAGCTATTAATATTTACTTTTAAATGTAAGACTTCATGTACTGCCCAACCGGAATCCCTTTCGGAAAACTCCTCTAATTTTATCCGTAACTTATCATACACGTTTTCATTGTACCAGACACGTACATTGGTTGAAATATCAATAACGCAATTTTTTGTGGCAAAAGTTTTCAACTCAATACTATGATTTTGGGGTTGCATGAAATTACAACCTAAGACCACATTTACCTTTAGCATAGATTGCCTTAACATTAATTTCACCTTACGTGCAAAACTATTATATGTTTAGTAAAAAATCAAAGGGTCCTTAATGTTTGACATATTGATTATAATTCCTGTAAGCAGCCTACCATTAAAACATGAGTCTAGTACCAACGTAATTTATGCATACCTTTTTATTGACAATTCCACTACCAACCTTCTCTGAAGCGTTCTTTAACCGTCTCAATCTAACCAGATAGCACTTGAGCAATGCTAAATTGCTCTCAAGCTTAACAAGCTTTCATTGGTCTCATAATAAATTTGTTTAATTATATCTTGCAATAGCTTGATATTGGTGTTAACTATACGGATGTGCCTGGCAAATTCCTTTTTGTTTTCAATAAGGAACAATGCGCTTTAAATTAAATTAACCATCTCACTACTACTTGGCATACTCATAGCTAGCAATATGAAACACACAATGAACTTTTAACAAATTGCTCTTCACAACGGTTCTAGTCACGATTGTAAAATATGATGCACAAATTGGTGAGTACTCTTTACGTTTAACAAATTGCTCTTCGGTTTACAATAAAACTTTTAGTTAGGATTGTAAAAATATGATGCACACACTGGTGATTAATAATAGTTGCTTTTACTTTAGGTAATTTGTTGTTGTGACGATTGTAATGTATCGACTGGCTGGGACTGTTCTTTATCTACTTATATAGAGATAAGATCGGGTAAGGTCGGATAAGTTCGGATCACCTTTTCATAAGCTACGACTCAACAATGAATCGTCTTTGTTCTTTTACCTTGAAAATTGTAAGCATAGACTTTGAACCGTTGAACAACGCATCGTCTTTGTTCATGATTTTCAAATTTTAGAAGCTATGACTCATCCATAACAATAGATCGTCTTTGTTCTCTCATGTTGTTTGTAAGCATAGACTTTGAACCACAATGAGCCCTCTTTGTTCTTGATTTCTCAGAATTGAGATAACAATCTATTTTATATGAACAATAGACCGTCTTTGTTCTTTTACCTTGAAAAAGCATAGACTTTGAAGCGTTGACAATGCATCGTCCTTATTCACGATTTCTCAGAATTGAAGTGTATTTAGATAACAATCTATTTTTATAACTCATAAAACAATAGATCGTCTTTGTTCTCTCATGTGAAAATGTAAGCATAGACTTTTGAATAATGCATCGTCTTTGTTCTTGATTTCCTAGAATTGAGATATAACAATCTATTTTCAACCTGAACAATGGAATGTCTTTGTTCTCTCATGACCTTGAAAATTGTAAACATAGACTTTGAAGCGTTCTTTGTTCTTGATTTCCTATTGAGATTACAATTTACTTTTATCTCGACCAGAAGAATGAATCGCTTTTGTTCTTTACCTTGAAAATTGTAAGCATAGACTTTGAACGTCGTCTTTGTTTTGATTTTAATTGAGATGTATCTCGACCTGAACAATAGACCGCCTTTTTCGGAAACGGTTGCGAAACAGCTATCTGTTTTGAAACGGACCCCTGTTTTAGGAAACAGCTACCTGTTTACAGGAAACGGCTACCTGTTTTTAGGAAACGGGTACCTGTTTTTAGGAAACGGCTACCTGTTTAGAAACGGCTACCTGTTTAATGGCCACCTGTTTAGGGGCGTGGCTTTGAAACATGCACCTCAGGGCTTGATTTCCTAGAATTGAGATGAATGGATCGTCTTTGCAGAGGTGTGACCTTATAAGCATAAAATTTAAAGCGCTGACAATGGATTGCCTTTGTTCTTGAAAGAGATGTATTTAGCAATCTATTTCTAACTGAACAATGAATCGTCTTTATTCATTTACCTTGAAAATTATAAGCATAGACTTATTTCTCAGAATTGAGATAACAATTTATTTTTATAACTCGACCAGAAGAATGTTCTTTACCTTGAAAATTGTAAGCATAGACTTTGAAGAATACATCGCCTTCATTCTTGATTTGTGCGTGTGTGCGTGTGTACTATGTGCGTGTGTGTTTTGCGCGTGTGCGCGTGTGCGTATGCGCGTGTGCGCGTATCGTGTGCGCGTGTGCGCGTGTGCGCGTGTGCGCATGTGCGCGTGTGCGTATTAATGCGCGTGTGCGCACGCGCGTGTGCGCATGTGCGCGTGTGCGCGTCGCGTGTGCGCGTGTGCGTGTGCGCGTGTGCGCGTGCGCGTGTGCGCGTGTCGTGTGCGCGTGTGCGTGTGCGCGTGTGCGCGCGCGCGTGCGCGTGTTTTTATGTGTGTGTGTGTGTGTGTGTGTTCGTGTGCGTGTGTGCATGTGCGTGTGTGCGTGTGTGCGTGTGTGCGTGTGTGCGTGTGTGCGTGTGTGCGTGTGCGTGTGTGCGTGTGTGCGTGTGTTGTGCGTGTGTGCGTATTGCGTGTGTGTGCGTGTGCGTGTCGTGTGCGCGCGTGCGCGCGTGTGCTCAACGCGTGAGCGCGTGACGCGTGAGCGCGTGTGTGCGTGTGCGCGTGCGCGTGTCCGTGTGCGCGTGCGCGGTGCGCGTGTGTGCGTATTCGTTCGTTCATTTCTTCGTGGGTATTTCTGATCGTGCGTGCGTGAGTGCGTGCGTGCGTGCGTGCGTGCGTGCGTGCGAGCGTGCGTGCGTGCGTCGTGCGTGCGTGTAATTTGGCGCCTATAGAAAACAGTATTAGACGTTAAATTTCATTTTCATTTTGATTTTAAATTAAACAAATTAGTGTGGGTAGTAGTATAGCTATGGCGTTCTAACTCACTTTTGTCACTAGATTTGTCACCAGATCGGAAAAGTCACCAGAAAAGTTACTAGATTTCAAGGTCGATAACATTGCCTATTTTAAGGGTAGACCACAGGTGTGTAACCCTCTTCAAGGTCATGCTTGCATCCTTCAAGGTCACTAGAAAAGTTACTAGACTGTTGATTGTTCTGAAGGTCTTTGCCCTCAAGCAGCATGTTTCGAGGCCACGCCCTATTCTGAGAAACAAAGGGGCCCATTGTTTAAAGTCTATGCTTTCATGAGAGAACAAAGACGATCTATTGTTTTGGCTGAGTCATTGAAATTCTAAAATCAAAAAGACGATGCATTGTTATCATTATAGTTCTGAAGGTCATTGCCCTCGGTCTCAGACAAGAATGCATGTTTCACACGTTCTGAGAAACAAAGGGTTTAGTCTATGCTTTCAAGGTCAGAGAAAAAAGACGATCTATTGTTTTGGCTGAGTCATTCTAGGAAATCAGAACAAAGGCTATGCATTGTACAAAGTCTAATGCTTTCAAGGTCACATGAAGAACAAAGACTATCTATTGTTCCATTATTCTAAAAAATAAATTGTTATCTCAATTCTAGGAAATCAATAACAAAGACGATGCATTGTTCAAATTCTATGCTTAAAAATTTCAAGGTAAAAGAATAAAAGCGATTCATTCTTCTGGTCGAGTTATAAAAATAAATTGTTATCTCAATTCTAGGAAATCAGAATGAAGGCGATGTATTATGTTCAAAGTCTATGCTTACAATTTTCAAGGTAAAAGAATAAAAGCGATTCATTCTTCTGGTCGAGTTATAAAAATAAATTGTTATCTCAATTCTAGGAAATCAAGAATGAAGGCGATGTGTTCTTCAAAGTCTATGCTTACAATTTTCAAGGTAAAGAACATTCTTCTGGTCGAGTTATAAAAAATAAATTGTTATCTCAATTCTGAAATAAGTCTATGCTTATAATTTTCAAGGTAAATGAATAAAGACGATTCATTGTTCAGTTAGAAATAGATTGCTAAATACATCTCTTTCAAGAACAAAGGCAATCCATTGTCAGCGCTTTAAATTTTATGCTTATAAGGTCACACCTCTGCAAAGACGATCCATTCATCTCAATTCTAGGAAATCAACAGCCCTGTGCATGTTTCAAAGCCACGCCCCTAAACAGGTGGCCATTCCCTAAACAGGTAGCCGTTTCTAAAACAGGTAGCCGTTTCCACAAAACAGGTACCGTTTCCTAAAACAGGTAGCCGTTTCCTGTAAACAGGTAGCGTTTCCTAAAACAGGGGTCCGTTTCAAAACAGATAGCTGTTTCACAACCGTTTCCCCAGGCGGTCTATTGTTCAGGTCGAGATTCACATCTCAATTCCAGGAAATCAAAACAAAGACGACGCTTCAAAGTCTATGCTTACAATTTTCAAGGTAAAAGAACAAAAGCGATTCATTCTTCTGGTCGAGTTATAAAAGTAAATTGTAATCTCAATTCTAGGAAATCAAGAACAAAGACGACGCTTCAAAGTCTATGTTTACAATTTTCAAGGTCATACGAGAGAACAAAGACATTCCATTGTTCAGGTTGAAAATAGATTGTTAAATACACTTCAATTCTAGGAAATCAAGAACAAAGACGATGCATTATTCACAAAGTCTATGCTTACGATTTTCAAGGTCACATGAGAGAACAAAGACGATCTATTGTTTTTCGTAGCTTCTGAAATTCTGAGAACAGACGATGCATTGTTCAGACTGGTCATCTAACAAGTAAAATATTTTTTTTAAAACTACCGCAATATACGGATAAAAATCGATTTAAGTGAATATACATGGGACTTAACATACTTTTTGGATCATATTACTCCAACCATATGTAAACATGCTCATTTCGTAGTGTTTAGTCGTAGTGCGGTTGTGGACAGTAAAGTCATGAAAAAGCAATAAAATCGCTCCTGGATACTTCATGTAATAACAATATGAATAATAATTTAACATTTTGTTGTTCATGCTGTCAAAATAGTGATGGTAGTAGTAGTAGTAGCAAAATGAAGAAACAAGATGAAGGTTATTCCGACTGGTCATCATCATTTCAAGATAGGGCTGAGGTGTATAAACAGGCAGCTAATGAATACTTAATTGATTGTGCTTCCTATAAACTATCGAACGATACGCATATTGAAATTGGATACAGTACACACCTTAACCTTGCACCAGTGGTGCGTATGAGATGTGGCAACAGCGTGATATTAGACGTGAAGGAATGGAATGAACTTCTAAGATGGTATTCATACGTAGAAATACAATTCCTTCGATCCCAAGAAATTGAAAGCCAAATTGATTGGTCACATGTAAACGAGGAGGATATAATACATGAGCAAGATTACGAATCTCTATCTAGTAATCTCGGTATTTATTGCAATTGGGAATTGCTTAAAGGATATGAGAGAATTTTGAAAACTGTTATGATAGAAAACTACAACTGTTGTTCGTGTACATTCAACGCCCATAACATAGAGGAACTATTCGATTTGAAGGATATAATAAGCTATAGATTGGAATTTCTTGAATCTTACAATCTGGTGTGTTTCTATGAAAATTCATACGACAAGTGGTTGACTACCGTCGTTTTCGTGAGAAGGAATTCGGTGATGATGACATTTATAAAGACATTGATGATGTTATAAATGCCAAGTATAATATTAATTCACATAACACTGTATGTTTAATGGAAATATTGTACTATCGCCCTGCTTATCTAATGTATAGCATTTACTAAAAATAAAGTTTTTACACGATTTTAGGTATAAATACCCTACCCTATCCCTCAAGGTGAACAATGAGGTAAGAAGCGGAAGAGTGCAGGTGGTTTAGTTAATACTAATCAATAAACTTCCGGTGGAATTGCATTTACCGGTTACCAGTATTGTGGTCCGGTACAAAATTAGAGAAACGACTAGCACGCGTGACCCCGGTATTAATCAATTAGATGCGCAGTGCAAACTGCATGATATCAGTTATAGAGACTACCAAGATTTAGAAAGTCGACATAGAGCAGATAAAATTTTAGAAGAAAAGCTTGGGAACGCTTTAAATCAGCAGACGCAACATTAGGTGAACGAGCTGCAGCTTTAGCAGTCGGTACCACCATGAAGGCAAAGAGAAAATTTGGGATGGGGTGTCGGTCCAAGAAGAAGAATGGTGAAAGTTTATTGCATGTACGGAAAACAATAGCTAAAGAAATGAAGGCTAACGGAGATTTCACCGACACAATAAAGTCAGCACTGTCAACGGCAAAACGTGTAGTAAAAGGTTGGAAAGAAAAACATTAAAGTTCCTAGAGTAATTCCTTACCTAAACAAGGAGGTGTTTTGCCATTTCTTATTCCGTTATTCGCAGGATTATCAGCAATCGGTGCTTTAGCTGGCGGTGCATCGGGAATTTAAAGCAGTCAATGATGCAAAAATGCCAAAAATTGCAAGAGGAGACATCGCGCCATAATCGTATGATGGAATCGATCGCTGGTGGCGCATTCTATCTAAACCATACAAATCTGGAGGTGCATTATACTTAAAACCGTTTCCAAAAACTGAGTAGATTACCCGAAAGAGCGTTAACAGATATTGATTTAAAGAAATACACAAAAGGTGTACCATACTTTAGGGTATTTTTATGAGAGATAGCCTGCCTAAATTACCACAGAAAAATGAATCTGGAATCATCAACTTAGATAGTCAGAGTGGACCGGGTACACATTGGGTTTGCTACAAAAGCGTGGTGAAAAGGTATGGTATTACGATAGTTTCGGTAATCTTCGACCACCAGTTGAAGCGATTAACTACTTTCGGGGATGTAAAATTTATTATAATTACAATCAAGATCAGGAATTTAATAGCATTATTTGCGGGCACCTATGCCTACAATTTCTATATAAATAATCGACATAACCTTAAATTTTCTCAGTTATGTCAATAACATTCAGTTTAGAAGGTGTTGGTAACATAGCTAGCTGCAACTTCTACCCGATAGAGCTAGATTTGGAGAAGAAATACGTTGTTGGATTGGTGGATTTTACGGTTGCAACAGCATTAGAAACATTTATACAGGCAACGATAGATTTTATTTTAGAACAAATTCATCTCATTTGCGAGTGATTAATATTCCACACGGTGCCTATGAGTTAGATGAAATTAGCTTACTTGAAATCAAAGATACCCACAGAAAAATTTTTCATTAGGGCAAACAACAATACGCTTAAATGTGAGATAAACAGTTCATTTGAGATCGATTTTACTAAAGAGAATAGCATTGGCCGCATGCTCGGGTTTGAGCCTAGATACTAAAAGCGAACGTTCTCCACACATCTGCGTTAGACATCCAAATAATTAAACACACTAATCTGCATGTAGTGCAACATTATAAAGGGATCTTATCGAAACGGTAAACCTGCAAAGGTAATATACGAAATTGACGTTTCCGTACCCTCAGGCTACCGTTTGGATAAAGTTCCAACCAACACACAATATTTAGAAATAAACACAGACATAATCAGTAATATAACAATAAAATTGACAAATCAAAAGGGTGAGTTAATAGACTTTGGTGAAAGTGAACCATTCACAGTACGCTTAGAACTAAAAGAACATGGGTCTGCGAATTAATCACAGGACAATTCCATACAAAAGACCAATCAACCCTCATTGCAGTTAACATCTGCAGAGAAATACTTTTTAACATCAATTGGATTGAAAGTTCTGAGTGACCAAACCATTAAACGTGTTTCAAAGCGTACATTTTAATAGAATTAATGTATCTCTAAGAAATATTAAATTTGTTGAATGAAGTTTACTTTAATGTCTATCTCTTTTCCACAATGATATGTCCTGCTTACACACGTAAAGCTGAATGAATTTATCTAAAATATGTAATGTTTTATTGAACAATAGGTTTTCTTTGTTAATAATAGCATTTGCATTCTTAAAGATTTGTAGGAATGTATAAAAAAATTAAAGCTAATAAAGACTTTCTTTGTATAAAACACACACACATCTGCATTCTTAAAAATTATTTTTAATCACTTTAAAACTTGCCAAAACTAATCGCATAATTAGTAATATAATAATTAATGAAAATGAAAAAAGGTTTCGCTATAAATAACAATAGGTTTGCATTCAAAAGTATGTAATTTAAAAATGCAATATTTAATGTGAACAAGGATTTTCTTTTGCATAACAATGAAAGCTTTTATAGTGCCTTCTTGAAAAATATAAAGTAAACAAACTGTAAAAGGATAATTAATAACAATTAATTTAAAAGTTTGAAATTTATATAAAAGACATCATCCCTTTAGTAAATCTTTAATTACTCATCAACCCTCATTGCATCTACACAATGACCGAATCATTAAACATCTTTCAAAACGTACATTTTGATGATGCTATAATTAAATCAGATATTCACCTATCTTCCGTATGGCTCTTCTAAGTATGGACCTTCCGAAGAAATACGCATTTTAATTCAAAGTCAGGATCTAATTACAGCTACTTATGATAGTTTTCTGTACATAGAAGGTAAGCTGAAGAAAGAAGATGAAGGAAAATCATGCAACTTAACCAATAATTTCCCCAACTTCCTTTTCGAAGAGATTCGTTATGAGTTAGGCGGTCAAAGAGTGGACGTTTGCCGAAATCCCGGCATAACATCTACATAAAGGATATATTTCTTATACGACAAGCAAGAGCAAAGCATTAAGCCATTTGGGGTGGTCACCAAAGAATGAGGAACCATTACAAGTAGAATTCGATGAGGAAATGGCGAAAATCCTTTGCAGTATGCATACCATTGAACCACATATTTGGAATAATGGAGGATTATCGTCAAGTGATCGTGAATATGCGTCAAGAGTTGATTTTAATTCGATCTAGAAGCGATACAAACTGCTACTATGGTGACGTTGATGCGGAAATAACCCTAAATAAAATTCAATGGAAAGTACCACACTTAACCCTTAGTGATGCCGCGAAACTAGACTTGTTTGAAGGAATAAATAACAATTCTATTTCGTCAATGGGAGTTATATGATTTACCTGCTTTAAAACAGGCAACCTCTGATATATGGCCAATAAAAACGTCAACGCAACTGGAAAAATCACGCTGGCTAATTGTTGCATTCCAACAAGGTAAAAGTCCTCAAGAGCCGGAAATTTTGATCACATTAACATCAGGAACCTTAAAGTACATCTGAATTCAGAGTATTATCCCTATGAAGCAATGCATTTGAACTTCAGTGCTAACCAATACATACCTGCCTATCGCAATTTTTTGAACTTCCGATGTGACTACTATGATGAAGATAATACAGATGCGTTATTCAACTACACCGAATTCAAATCATGTCCAGTATTTGTAATGGACTGTTCTAAACAGAATGAATCCTTAAAAAACTCAACAGTAGACATCAAATTGGAAATGGAATCTCTAACACCTTTCGATAATGGAATCGTTGCCTATGGTCTTATTCTCCACGATGCTATTGTGCAGTACAACCCACTCACCGGAGAAGTGAAAAAATTATAATCTGTATTATATAAATAAAATATTGTAATTATTCGTTTAGTTTCATTTCATCCATCAAAGATGAAAGTAGTTGCGCAGAAACAAAAACTTCCAATTCAAAATCATGACTTTGATGAAAAGTCTGGTACTTCAAAACATGGTGATTTACTTCCTAATAGTATACGTGGCATTATATGTGGCCCCTCCAACTGCGGCAAAACAAACGCAATGATTAGTTTGCTTACTGAGAAAACGGTTTGAAATTTAAACATGTATACGTATACTCCAAGTCATTAAATCAAAACAAGTACAAACTTTTACAGGAAATCCTACTTCCGATAAAGGATATAGGTTACTTTACGTTCAGTGATAATCAAGATGTGATTGAGCCGAATTGTGCAAAAGCAAACTCTATCTTTATCTTTGATGATATCGCCTGTGAAAAGCAAAATAACATAAGGGCATATTTTTCTATGGGTAGACATAACGATATTGATTGTTTCTATTTGGGTCAAACTTACAGTAAAATTCCAAAGCAATTAATTCGTGACAATGCGAATCTAATTATATTATTTGAGCAAGATGAATTAAACCTAAAACATGTGTATGAGGATCATGTAAGCCCCATAAGCATGACATTGTTTCGGGATATGTGTTCAAAGTGCTGGATAGATCCGTTTGGGTTCATAGTCATAAATAAGGATGCTGAAGTCAATAATGGTCGCTATAGGAAAAGGTTTGATGAATATATAATACCTTAGCCTGATTTCAGTGGTTTAGTAGTTACACATCCGTTTAGGTATTAACAGCCATTTTGCTACAATGGATAATAAGGAGATGATATTAAAGCGAAAAATTATTCAGGCTCGTAAAATAATACAGCAGAAATACAACAGTCTTAAAACTACCCGCATTGATAATGAAAGAACGTTTGAAAGTACTTATAAACCTCTAATAGAACCCCCTAACTGAAATAGCGAATAAAATGCATCCTGATAAGAAACAAAGGAGTCCGTTAAACCCAAAAACTCGCCTTTGTTCATATTTCGAAGAAAACATGCTACTACTAGCCCACACACTTCCTTTCACCAAGGAAGACAAGCCCCTAGCTCAACTTCCTGTTTCAAATAAATCCCTCCTCGTACACCACCTTTCCTAGAAACATCTGTCGTAGGAGAGATTACTGCCGAGGAAGAAGAACCTCTTAGTATCACAGATGATTCCTGTAATGAACCCATCTCTGAAGAATTTCTCGAGCAGTACCACGAATTACCTCGTATATATGTTGAACGTATTATGAGGGATCTTGAAGGTGCTATTGATCACACTTATGGAGTCCACTACGACGCCAAAACAGACAAATGGGCAATTGGTAATACCCCATCACAATTAAAGGAAAGGATATGATCATTAATGGTGTCACGTATAAAGGGACTCCAGGTTTATATGATCTGCTTATTATGAATGAACCCGATTTAAATCTAGTAAATTCAAAGGATAGAAAGAATTATAAACGTATTTTAGCAGCTACAAATGTTGCAAGGCGAGATTATGATGTAAGTGGACAGATTCGAGGAAGCCGCAGCAAAAGTATACACAAATAATTAAACCCTTGCTGTCATCACACCTTCAACTCAGGAGGTGGAGCTATGTTTTAAGGAATTAACAAACAGGCCAATTGAATATAAGTATTGGAATGATGTACATGAACTAATTCGTGATCTAGAAGTATTGTGGGCAGAAAAATTGGCTGGAAACACCGGTGTCGTAAACGATATAATATCAATTGTAGAGGAATTGTATGAAGATGGATACATTGAAAGACCAAACACTAGTTTTCTGAACAATATAAATCAGACTGCATTGATGTCGACATATCATAACTAAATGCCTCTTGATAAATTTGGACGGTCACATGCCCAGTATCAATTTAAGAAATTAACCCCTCAGTTTCAACTTATTGATGATAATCAATTCGATATCGAGAATAAGAGACTCAGCAATGTTGCCAACCCCATAGATCCTCAAGATGTCATCACCAAGCAATACTATTTATCGACAAGGTTGAATTTGGATGGAAACCGTTTGACCCAGTTGGCGGATCCGGAAGAAGATGGTGATGCTATAAGTAAAGGATACCTTGATTTTTGTCTGCAAGCAATTCAGAAAGCTGTTAAAGGGAACTTTAACGCTTATCTAGTGTTGGAGGAAAAACTACATCAACTTAAAGAATCATGTCCAAATTACAACTCGTCAATGAATTGCACAAACCCGCAAGAAAAAATTTTAAACGAAGGCGCACAATAATTAAGGATATGATGACCTCTGGCAAGCAGATTTGGCCGAATTTAACACATATGCCAAACAAAATAAGGGCTACAAGTATATTTTAGTAGTTATTGACTGTTTTCGAAATACTTGTGGACCAAAGGATTAAAACAAAAACGGGCTTGAAGTTGCCAAGGCCATGCAGGCAATCTTCAAAACGGGCGGAACCCTTCCAATTTGCAGACAGATGCAGGAAAAGAATTCTACAATGAGCATTTCACTAAACTAATGCAGCGTTATGGGGTCAACCATTACTCCACCTATAGTACAAAGAAGGCAGCAATTGCGGAACGAGTGATCAGGACCGTTAAGTCTGCCCTATACAAGTCATTCAGCCTACAGGGTAAATATAAATGGATTGATACAATTGACACCGTAACGATGGATTATAACAATCGTAAGCATAGAACTATGAATGAAGCCCAAAGATGTCGGTAATCATACAAAGCTAGAGGCTTACACTCACATAAAAATAGTTGATAGGAATCGTTATTGTGTGGGTGACATAGTACGAATCAGTAAGTTTAAAAGTATTTTCGCTAAAGGATACACCCCAATTGGTCAAGTGAACTATTCAAGATTGTGAAAGTTTGCATTACTAACCCAACCACCTACATGTTGGAGGACATGAAAGGATCACCTGTGCTGGGAGGCTTTTATGAACATGAATTACAGAAAACAAAGCATCCGGATGTACCTTGTGGAAAAAATGCTTCGCTCCAAGAATAACAAGTTATTCGTAAAGTGGTGGGGATTGGATGAAAGATCATGGATCAATAAAGACGATTTAGTTTTATAATATAGCTGTAGGCATTGTAACTTTTAGATGAATTAAAACCACATAAAAAATTATAATTGTATTTATTTAAATATTACATCATCTTATATAGTAAACCTAAAGTATTTCTATAATCGTTTAAATTACTAGACGGCCATATTCCCGAATCTGGTCCATCTCCATCCCAAGCAGGAATCACCTTTCTCAATGTTTTCCAAAATCCAGCTGTAAATTTTGTGGTGTTCCTCATTTTCCCACAGTTGAAACTTATATGTAATGTTTTGTTCTAACAATACTTCAATTAAAATAGTGAGGCACTTGTAATTAGCATAATATGCTGCTGTCTCGATACATTCACTTATAATAGAGGAAGTGTCTTTATAAACAATATTTTGTACGCTAGCATTTGTACACAATGAATCACCCATAATAACTTGTATATGTACATTTTAAGGGGTATGTCACCAAGTAAATTCATGCCATCTAAAATCCTATTTACATCATTAGAGGTTAACGAACCTTTATCTGTACAAGTTCGTAAAACTTTTAATGGTATTGTCTAAGCTAATTTTTCTATCAAATAATGTCTTAATAATTACTGCATTTGCACACTTTGAGTTTATAGCGCACCAGTTAAAACACTCATCGGGAATAACAATATTTTGCAATATATTCAATATAAATGTATAGTTTTCAGGAGAGGTCAAAGAACGCTTCAGGTACTTTTGTAGATTTATCACTATTGCATTGCAGCTCTTCCTGCAAGCTGTCATGAAGACTGCTCATTGTTTACTGAAAGTTGTACCCCCAGGGTCTAGTATCAGTGAAATCAAAATTTACTAAGCGTTTATCATCATAAGGATTGAGTATGACTTTATTTTGTTTAATGGTAAACACATCATGTTTCTTTGATCTTATGAGGTGTTGATAGCGCCTTATTACGCCACCATCAAATAAAACCTGTTTATAATCATTAATAGTGATCTGCCTCACGCTTGCGTGGGTAGAACCCTTTGATTTTTTACAACCTTTTCATCAACCGCGTAAGCATACATTTTTACGAAGTCCTACAAATTCAACCATAATTTTGCCATGATTTTCATCTTTCATTAAGCCGGGGACCTTTTATTTACTAATGGAGTCCAAAGATGTTGTCAGGACTATAATCAGATGTATCGAATTTATCAATGTCCTCTTTAATACATTCATAGATATCAGGAACCGAAAAGGCGTATATGAGACTATCCGTATCCGTGTACAAGAGCTTACTATTATGGAACTTGGGTAGCGTGTAACCGTAATGAAAATTATATAAAAAGTTTTGAAACGTCTAAAACACTGAATCCTGCATATATAGGTTTATTGAAATATACTTCAAGCTTATTCATTTCAATGATAAGCATATCATTGTCAAATATTGTACAACTATGAAAATTTGGTTTTGATATGTAAGCACGAGCACCATAGCGACCCTCCCATTTCGTTACTAGCCGTATGTCCTTATGCTTACGTACATTTTCCATCAGCTTCCCGAAAACACTATTAATCATTAATTTATAGAAATTTTATCGAATTCATTTTGAGATTGCTGACGCATGGCTGTATTTAAATCTATGTATTTTTTAACCACGGGGACTGTTTAAAACGTAATATACGGTGTACTTTTACCAACTTCAATCCATATTTTAAATATACTTTTAAATTTCTGTAATGAATTACATAATTACGTTTTGGATACAAGGTAAGCAGTAATTTTTCATTTTGGAATCAGGCGTGGGTGGAACCATATGTTCGGGTGCCAGCGGTAGATCACTGTGACTCTCATGTAATTCTATAGGATAGTCTAAATCACACTCGACTATATAACCAATTTCCGAATCATCAGGATGGTTTATTAAATCTAAACTTTCAAAATTAGCTTCATCAACAAAAGAAAAATCGCCAAATGGTAGAAATTCTGACATGGCGGCTCCATATAAATTATTCACGTCGTAGTACATTAAATACACACTTTCGGAGGTGGGATCAAATTTTTCCCCATGTACTTATTGTTAGCTTTAGCATACCGATTTGAACATTGAGCTACACCACCTCTAATCCCTCTCAATAAACATTAGCATATCAATGTCTGTAAATAATTCTAACTTTACTTGTGTAATTTTAAGCATAGCATCGAATGCTAAACCGGGGCTGTATAATAGTGTAGAGGATCAAGGTCGTAAGTACTTAAACAAGTTTGCCTAAAGTTTTCGAAAATATCTGCTAAAAGTAGAACGTCTGTTTTAGATACAAATCGAGTACTCCCTAACGATTTAATACTAAATTTGTTCCAAACGTTAACCGCATGCGCAAAACTCTCATCACTGATTCCCTCATTATTAAGATGACTGAAAATGCTTCTTTAGGAGGGAGCGTGGTCTCATTCAATTTATCCCACGTATCAATATACTCATAAGGAAACACACCTTTGCGAACTACTAGAAAATTCCTCCTCATTGTTGCAACTAGCGCGGGAAATAATTTTTTTACTATCCTCCAAATAGTCTGACAACTTTTCAATACTACTGCTCATAAATCTGAAAGAGTCAATAAATCTAAACTTAATTTTGGTGCCTTCCATTACCTTCGTGAAAGAGATATATCTTTCTTTGTTTATGGGTAGTAGTGAAATCAAACCGGGAACACTAGCCAATTCTCTAATGATGAAATGAGAATCATAACCTGATAAATTATGGAATACAACTGGCAGAATGTGGAGTCTGTATAGTTTAGGTTACATGCCTGGTGCGCTGCCCCCCGAAATGCTCCCGTAAGATGATTATGGTCTCTAACTTTTATATCAGAATTAGTAAATGGTTTCCGACAAATGTGACAAATCGTGGCGCTTTCAAATTGCTCAACCTGACTGAGACTTAAAGTAGCCATAGGAATTATTTGATTGATTATTTCGGTAGCCCAATGTGCAATACTTTGAAGCTCGTTAACAAACCATTGAATGCAATCCTTTCCTCTATAAAGCCTAAATCGAGATAAAGAATCATCATATGAACACTTCAAATAGTAAGCAATGCTGAAAGGTGTGTGTTTGGAGTGAAATAGAGTATTACCTTCGATACCATTTGCACACTTCTCTAAAATACTTTCTAAATCGGCATAAATGACAAATGGCACCTTTTCTTGGAATGCAAAATTTTGAACTGTAAATTCATTTTCCGTTTCGGTAGGCAGCCTAGTAGAGCATTGATTAAGTTGATTGCAATACGTTAAATGTTTTCTAAAGCTACATCAGAAGAAAATGATTCAAACATCGGTTACAAATACTTTCTTGCCCATGCTTTGATATCTGTTTTGAAAATAAAGCTGACATATTTTTAATCCATGTGAAATGGTATACAGTGTTATCCTCGGCCTGATCAGAAAGTATTAAAAGATTTATGGGTTCTATCGCTTTGCTGATTACTCAATACAAAGGTGCAACTTTTACCATTTATACAGTACAAATTAATTGCGAGGTTGTTTAGATTCTCAAATTTTTTACATCATCCAGCTGAATGGGAAGTGAATTGAATCAAATTCAAAACATCTAGAAAATGAGGATAACTTTGAACTCTTTCCGTATTACGCTGCGCAGGATATAATGCCGAAACAACGGCCCACGGGAAGCAAAACTCATCGTTATTTTTAACATTAACAACAGCACGCTTTACTGCTATGAAGCGTGGAACTTTAACATAAGTTGAACAACCGCCTCTAAATGGGACATAGCTATTAATATTTACTTTTAAATGTAAGACTTCATGTACTGCCCAACCGGAATCCCTTTCGGAAAACTCCTCTAATTTTATCCGTAACTTATCATACACGTTTTCATTGTACCAGACACGTACATTGGTTGAAATATCAATAACGCAATTTTTTGTGGCAAAAGTTTTCAACTCAATACTATGATTTTGGGGTTGCATGAAATTACAACCTAAGACCACATTTACCTTTAGCATAGATTGCCTTAACATTAATTTCACCTTACGTGCAAAACTATTATATGTTTAGTAAAAAATCAAAGGGTCCTTAATGTTTGACATATTGATTATAATTCCTGTAAGCAGCCTACCATTAAAACATGAGTCTAGTACCAACGTAATTTATGCATACCTTTTTATTGACAATTCCACTACCAACCTTCTCTGAAGCGTTCTTTAACCGTCTCAATCTAACCAGATAGCACTTGAGCAATGCTAAATTGCTCTCAAGCTTAACAAGCTTTCATTGGTCTCATAATAAATTTGTTTAATTATATCTTGCAATAGCTTGATATTGGTGTTAACTATACGGATGTGCCTGGCAAATTCCTTTTTGTTTTCAATAAGGAACAATGCGCTTTAAATTAAATTAACCATCTCACTACTACTTGGCATACTCATAGCTAGCAATATGAAACACACAATGAACTTTTAACAAATTGCTCTTCACAACGGTTCTAGTCACGATTGTAAAATATGATGCACAAATTGGTGAGTACTCTTTACGTTTAACAAATTGCTCTTCGGTTTACAATAAAACTTTTAGTTAGGATTGTAAAAATATGATGCACACACTGGTGATTAATAATAGTTGCTTTTACTTTAGGTAATTTGTTGTTGTGACGATTGTAATGTATCGACTGGCTGGGACTGTTCTTTATCTACTTATATAGAGATAAGATCGGGTAAGGTCGGATAAGTTCGGATCACCTTTTCATAAGCTACGACTCAACAATGAATCGTCTTTGTTCTTTTACCTTGAAAATTGTAAGCATAGACTTTGAACCGTTGAACAACGCATCGTCTTTGTTCATGATTTTCAAATTTTAGAAGCTATGACTCATCCATAACAATAGATCGTCTTTGTTCTCTCATGTTGTTTGTAAGCATAGACTTTGAACCACAATGAGCCCTCTTTGTTCTTGATTTCTCAGAATTGAGATAACAATCTATTTTATATGAACAATAGACCGTCTTTGTTCTTTTACCTTGAAAAAGCATAGACTTTGAAGCGTTGACAATGCATCGTCCTTATTCACGATTTCTCAGAATTGAAGTGTATTTAGATAACAATCTATTTTTATAACTCATAAAACAATAGATCGTCTTTGTTCTCTCATGTGAAAATGTAAGCATAGACTTTTGAATAATGCATCGTCTTTGTTCTTGATTTCCTAGAATTGAGATATAACAATCTATTTTCAACCTGAACAATGGAATGTCTTTGTTCTCTCATGACCTTGAAAATTGTAAACATAGACTTTGAAGCGTTCTTTGTTCTTGATTTCCTATTGAGATTACAATTTACTTTTATCTCGACCAGAAGAATGAATCGCTTTTGTTCTTTACCTTGAAAATTGTAAGCATAGACTTTGAACGTCGTCTTTGTTTTGATTTTAATTGAGATGTATCTCGACCTGAACAATAGACCGCCTTTTTCGGAAACGGTTGCGAAACAGCTATCTGTTTTGAAACGGACCCCTGTTTTAGGAAACAGCTACCTGTTTACAGGAAACGGCTACCTGTTTTTAGGAAACGGGTACCTGTTTTTAGGAAACGGCTACCTGTTTAGAAACGGCTACCTGTTTAATGGCCACCTGTTTAGGGGCGTGGCTTTGAAACATGCACCTCAGGGCTTGATTTCCTAGAATTGAGATGAATGGATCGTCTTTGCAGAGGTGTGACCTTATAAGCATAAAATTTAAAGCGCTGACAATGGATTGCCTTTGTTCTTGAAAGAGATGTATTTAGCAATCTATTTCTAACTGAACAATGAATCGTCTTTATTCATTTACCTTGAAAATTATAAGCATAGACTTATTTCTCAGAATTGAGATAACAATTTATTTTTATAACTCGACCAGAAGAATGTTCTTTTACCTTGAAAATTGTAAGCATAGACTTTGAAGAATACATCGCCTTCATTCTTGATTTCCTAGAATTGAGATAAGAATTTATTTTTATAACTCGACCAGAAGAATGAATCGCTTTTATTCTTTTACCTTGAAAATTGTAAGCATAGACTTTGAAGCGTTGATAATACATCGCCTTCATTCTTGATTTCCTAGAATTGAGATAACAATTTATTTTTATAACTCGACCAGAAGAATGAATCGCTTTTATTCTTTTACCTTGAAAATTGTAAGCATAGACTTTGAACAATGCATCGTCTTTGTTATTGATTTCCTAGAATTGAGATAACAATTTATTTTTTAGAATAATGGAACAATAGATAGTCTTTGTTCATTCATGTGACCTTGAAAGCATAGACTTTGTACAATGCATAGCCTTTGTTCTTGATTTCCTAGAATGACTCAGCCAAAACAATAGATCGTCTTTTTTCTCTGACCTTGAAAGCATAGACTTTAAACCCTTTGTTTCTCAGAATAGGGCGTGGCCTCGAAACATGCATAGACTTGTCTGAGACCGAGGGCAATGACCTTCAGAACTATAATGACCTTGAACAATGCATCGTCTTTTTGATTTCCTAGAATTTCAGAATGACTCAGCCAAAACAATAGATCGTCTTTGTTCTCTCATGTGAAAGCATAGACTTTAAACAATGGGCCCCCTTTGTTTCTCAGAATAGGGCGTGGCCTCGAAACATGCCTTGCTTGAGGGCAAAGACCTTCAGAACAATCAACAGTCTAGTAACTTTTCTAGTGACCTTGAAGGACTCGTGCAAGCATGACCTTGAAGAGGGTTACACACCTGCGGTCTTCCCCTTAAAATAGGCAATGTTACTGACCTTGAAATCTAGTAACTTTTCTGGTGACTTTTTCCTAGATCTGGTGACAAATCTAGTGACAAAAGTGAGTTAGAAGTGCCATAGCTATACTACTGTGGGTGCTGTTGTGTTGCGTAGGTAATGCTTTCATTCGATGAGTGGCCGGGCTCGAATTCCTCAGGAGGTTTTCGAGGAGTTGTGATAGACTGTTGCTTAAATTTTCCTTTGGACTTTTTGCAAAACCTATTTCTTCGATGGTTGGTTGTGTAAGGAATGGATAGGATTTCTTTAGTAGGCACTGTGTCGCCGAAAATTCTGCGTTGTGTAAAGTTGGTTTGAATGGATTTGAGGTGGTCTGGGATCGGGGCTACATTGGCGTGTTGAATGGTAAGGATGTTTGGAAATTTGGGGTCTAGATTTTTTATTCTGTGCAGGATTCGGCGTTCACATGAGGATATTTTTTTGACGCAAACGTGGTTAAGGGCGACATACAGTGGAGCTCGGTAGTCTATTACGGTCCTTGTGCATGTTTTATAGGTGGACTGTAGTCTATGGTCCAGTTTAGGGTTCTAGTAATTGTAATCCCTGGGTATAGGATTTGTTCTTATGGTGTTATTTATTCGTCACGCAAGGTGGTCGAGGCTCGGTTGACTGAAAGGTTTTCTCCCGAAAAGTGGTTTGGAATCTGAAATAGGATGGCTTGGGTCTTGGAACAGTTTACAGAAACTCTCCAACGGTTAACCCAGTTGGAGAGGTTCCGTAGTATGTTGCTGATGAGGATGGAGGCTCTAACGTTGCTCTGACTAACTGTAGGCAGTGTCGTCGGCAAACTGCGCTACAGATACCTCAGTAGAGGTGGGTTGCGGAATGTCAGAGAGGAATATTAGTTAGAGTAACCAAGGCAGATCCTTGCGGACGCCCTCTGTTAGTGTGAAGGGATGGAGTGGACACTTCCAACATTTACACTGACCATCCTATCGGATAGGTACGAAAGTACGAGAGTACGGCTTTAGAAATGGGTCGAATTCTAGGAACGGATTTTGTGTAATAGTCCTGCATGCCAAACCCTGTCAAACGCTTGATTGATATCCAGAAATATCGCCAGGTTGCATTGTTTATGATTGAATGCCCCACACGTTTCTGTCAGCAGCTTCAATAGAGGGTCGTGGTAAGTCCTGTGGGTCTGAAGCAGGTCCGGTAGTTTAATAGAAGGAGATATTAATCTCACAACCAAGCTGCTTTTCTGGATTAAAGATCCTATTGTAACAATGTTATTTGCAGAGATAGATTATTAAAACTAAATTAAAATAAAATGAATTAAAGTAATAACTATTATGATCATCCACTTTACTAAACATTCATTTTGTAACTTATATCTTTACTACATAAGCATTCTGTAAAGCTGAGTGCTTTTCGTTAATAGATAAAGGAGTGTAAAAATAAAGTACAACAAGAGTAATGAACAGAAAATGTAGTAAAAGGAACGTATATTACAAACCATTTTGATGCATTACAAAATTTGTTCTTTGATGTATGAGCTCTAAAGTGCGCGATGTCTAAAATACTGGCTAAACGTTATATCTAAATTTATTGCTATTAAACTAAATACGAGAATTTTCATAATTAGATTTACTGTAAAAATATTTCCTCTTGTAGTACTTTGAACATGCTATTGCATCTAAACATATATTTCTACTCATTTCTTTGTTACCTAAAACAATCTACCATCTACATTTTCAAATTACTTTGATAATTTGAGCGTCTAACTAGATAAGAACTAATACATTTCATTTCCAAACCAGGCAAGTTGGGTTCTATTAATACATTGTTCTATCTAAATCTTTTGTTCGTATTAGACAATGTCAAAATCTCAAAATACAATAAAATCTAAACTTTTATACGTGTTTAAAAATTTTAACATGAGTAGTACAGTAAGTAATTCTAAAAGTTCTTGTTTTCGTTTTCAGACGTATTAAATTGAGCGTAAGATCTTCAAAGCTAGATTTACAACAAACTTTGGTAAATGTTTATATAACCGTATAACTCTAGCACATTACACCCAACATTAGTTTCGTATTTTTTAACAGCAACTGTACAAGGGCATTATTGAGTAAACTAAAGAGGAAACTATTTAAACTAAACCAAAACTTGATGTATTATGTTTCATGTTACCTAAACTTACTTAACGTGAATTCGCACACAATATTCTGAATTCTCTCTGTTAAACTGATGCAGGTATAATCAATAGAAATCTCTTAAATAACTGTTTTCCATAATTATAAATTCTAACGCGATAAATAATTTTGCCATAATACATTAAGGACTATCCAAAATATTTTTTTTTGTTTTGCAATATAATATGTTTACCGAAATAAACAATAAATAATAAATTTAATCAGAATCATTGTAAGTAATTTGTAATACAATGATTAGCCCAGTTGTAATTTTTTTACTCTTTCTATACCAGTTACACACAGTTTCCCGAAGAATATCAGTCATTGATATTGCCAAATATACACTAGCACAATAGCCTGCACAAACAGGATGCACAGTTCTGACATAACTTAGTTGGACGAGTTGTGGTCTTTAACCAACTCACCAACACTACGTCAATTTGGTGCTAATTGGGTTAACATTTCTAATGGTGTACGCCATGAACGTGATCTCAACTGTTTCCATAAGCCGGAATGCAAAGTATTCATAGAGCTTAATACTCAAGTCAATTTCTAAATTGGCTTTATGTTCATGAAAAGCCTTAGGCTTCAAAATAAAATGCGATAATTAATTCTGAAAATTTACGATTATTTCGTATTATAACTCTGAATTTTAATCTTATTAATCTAAGAAATCTACCATCTGCCCAATTTCAAAATAGCCATTCTTCTTAAAATCTGAATTAAGATTGACGCAATACCTACAATAGTTGTACGACACCTTAATTTATTATTAACCCTTATATCTCAAAACGATAATGGTTTGAGTCAAAATATATTAGTAGTTGCAAAACAGATTTGCAATTACCCACGAAAATTTCCTGAAAAGTGGTCGGCGTGCTTAGGATTTAATGTTTAGGAATAACGTCACAAATTTCTTGTTTTATTTCTTAAATAAAACAAACATACTAAAATAATAAAATGCAGCAAAACATTTAACGCACGAATCAAACCTCACACGATACATTAAAAACATGAACCATAATACGGTAGATTAGGTTGCCAAACTCGATTTATTACAAATACAAACATATAAAAAGCTTCTGAACTAAAAATCTTAATAATACAAAATTTCCTAAAATCAAAAGCTTAATCTTGTCAAACATGGAATTTCATACCTGTACCGGAACTAAACTACAATACTAACTACTACCCTTCTACAGCAGGATTTTTAAACGTAAACGTAAAATATCCGGTTGTGGAACAAACATGACCTTCCAACTTACAAAAGTGAAGATTAAAATAAATGAAATATAGACACTAACTTCATAATATATAGATGCTAATTTCTATAAAATACCGATAATACAATTTAAGCATGTTCAATCCTGTCTAATTAATTTTAGAACTAGTTCGCTTTACATTAAGAAACTTTATAAAGAAAAGTTACGTAAAATAAAGTTTTCTTCAAACATATGTTTAGACATTTTCTTATAAATTGAGTCGTTATACAGATATTCAGAATATTTGAGCTAACACTTAAATTTTACCGTAGGAATTATTTTGTTGCTAAATTACGCATCATATCAAAAACTGCAAGGAACATAATTGGTCGATACGCTGCTATTTTTATAATTTTGATATATAAAGCCGTTTCAGAAATATTTAATAAAACGAAAACTGCTACTAATAAACCGCTGCCGCTGAATTTATCCCAATTTCTAATCAGCTCCAGGAGAACTGTTTTCATTTAAACACTAAATATTATTAATGGTAACATACGCACATGTGCTTTTGCTAACGACATAAAACCAATCTAGTGTATAAACAATTAAGAATGCAGTCAGTAAACAAAATTGCCTGATTGATACAAGCGTTGAAAGACGTAAGTGGTCATGAAACATATAAGTTAGCGCTTACAGTGCGACCACCTGGTGTTTGCGGGTAAGAGGCTGATAGTGGGCGTAGTATGTACAACTGCAAGGATTAATTAAACGAGTTCAACCCGGCTTAAAAGTATTAGGAAATTCATAATTCAGACCAATTTTGTATTCTGCTGTGCAGTGAAAGGTGAATTATCTTAAAAAGGGGTCAATGGTACTATTGTAATTTTAATTAGGTTATAATGACAGTCAATCGTAATCACTACCTTTTTTAATTATTATTAATTTTATTAAATACATAAATAAAAGTTTAACTTGTGCAGGATTTGAACCTACGATCTGTACTTTGCTAGTACCGTGCTAACTAACTGCGCTATCGAGATTCAAGCCCCAATCGATGTAAATTTTGTCTGTATGTATGTAGAACTGATGCACATTCTAAATATAATGAGATTACAATCAAATTACTTATATTAATGGAATGTGTGAATCGCAAGAATTCACACATACCAAAGCAACTTGACTAATATTAAATGATTACAGGTTTTGTTATGAACGAATAAGTTTAACACAACAAAACTTATAATAACTCCTTTTTTGTTGTTAATAGGTTGAAACTAGCTTAAACTATGGTAGGGTAAAACATAATTAAGATTTTTTTGTTGTTGTTTCATTTATATTAATATTGAAAACTTGTTTTAATAGAATCAATCAGTCAATTTATTCTTTTATTTCAATTGTGGAAACTTCCCAATAATTTTGTTTTGAGGGTTAATTAAAACGAAAACCCAATTACAAAGTTTAGTTGATTAGCACGCACGGATCGTTAAGCCTGTTTTTTTAAGATAGGCAACAGTGAATTTATTTTTAAAAACTCGAATCTATCAGTTAGTGTGAGTACTTTTATAAATCACTTTAAAAGTGACAGACCTAGTTGTTATTTTCCAAATTGGGTAATAATACCTCATTATTACTTTGAATTATTGTTGTAATCATAAACATTAGTTCATATATTCTTAAGCTGATAAAACAAATAGTTCAGTTAGAATTGACAATATTTTGTTTTGTTTTCAAAGATTACTTAATGCAATCGATTACATTTTACGTGAATTATACAAAGTTTATGTAGAAGAGTTTAGAACTTCATAAACCGAGTAAGTGAGTATCATGCGGTCCACATTCTCGGCAGATTAACATCTGAACTTTAAGATAATATTCTAGATAGGTTTTATCGTGTTGCATAGCTTCACCATCGTGCCGATTGATTCAAATGTTTGACTGATCTCTTCCCATATTTGTATTGATATTTTATTTTACAGATTTCTCCAGAGGGTGATTGTCAAGCGCCCGCCAGGGACCATATAAGGGCAAGATAATCTTTCTCTATCTAACTGCGCTTTTCCCAATTTATTCGACTTTCACGAAAACAGTTTAAAGGACTTCCATCAGTAAGCTGTCTGTTCGGTTTCCTTTTAAAGTTACGGTTGCAACAACCTACTATCGATTTGTCCCTTGGCACGATGTTAAGCAACATGTGTGGGTTGTATAGAGTCGTCACCAGTCGTAACACTACCGTCAGTTTCGTGATTTTACGATAGCGATGTTCTGCACGTTCGTTTACCATTATGGACAGAATCAGTCCTAAGAAATTTTGAAACCTTCTCTCAAATATCGATGATGACAATGATATCCTTAGTAGGACAGTGCCTCGTATAAAAAGAGTGATTCCGGTCCAGCTCATAGGTATATGTAGTTTTGATTAATTATAAAGTGCGTTAAATACTAAACGATAGACGTCAGAATAGATTCAGATTATGACAATTAGATCCAACCAATTATAGATATAGTGCGTGTGTGCTGTGTGTGCGTGTCGTTGCGTGTGTGCGTTTGTGCGTTATGCGTGTGCGTGTCGTGTCTGCTGTGTGCGTTTATGCGTGTAGTGTATGCGTTGTGTGTGTGTGTGCGCGTGTGCTGGTTGTCATGTGTGTGTATTGTAGCGTTGTCGTATGCTGCGTGTTGTGTGTCGTGTGTGTGCGCGTGTGCCTGTGTGTGTCGTTGCGTGTGTGTGTATGCGTGTGCGTGTGCGGTGTGTGCGGCTTGTGTACTGTCCGTGTGCGATGTGCTGCGTGTGTGCGTGTGGGTGTGTGTGCGTGCGTGTGTGCTGTGTGTGCGTGTGCGTGTGTGCGTGTGTGCGTGTATTGTGTGCGTGTGTGCGTGTGCGTGTCGTGTGCTGCGTGTGTGCGTGTTGTGTGCGTGTGCGTGTTCGTGTGCGTGTGTGCGTGTGGGCGTGTGCGATGTGTGCGTGTGTGCTTGTCGTGCGTGTGTGCGTGTACGTGTGTGCGTGTACTGTGTGTGTGTGCATGTGTGTAGCGTGTGTCAGTGTCGTGAGTGCGTGTCGTGTTCGTGTAGAGCGTGTGTGCAGTGTGCGTGTTTCGTGTGCGTGTGTGCATGTGTGTTATACGTGGTGTGTGTGTGCCTGTGTGCGTGTGTACGTGTGTGTGCAGTGTGCTGTTGTGCTTTGTGTGCGTGTAGTGCGTGTATGTGACGTGTGTCGTAGTGCGTGTGCATGTGTGCGTGTGGCGTGTGTGCGTGTGTGCTGTATCTGTGCGCATGTGCGTAGTGTGCGTGTGCTGCGAGTTCGTGCCGTGTGCATACGTGTGTGCGTGGTACGTGTGTCGTGTGCTGCGTGTGCGTGTGTGCGTTTGTGCGTGTTGCGTGTGTGTCTGCGAGTGCTGTGTGTTGCGGTGTGCATGTGTGCGTTATGCGTGTGTGCGTGTGTGCGTATGTGCGTGTGTGCGTGTGGCGTGTGTCGTGTGTCGTGTGTGCGTGTGTCGTGTGTGCGTGTGTGCTGTGTGTGCGTGTGTGCGGTGTTGCGTGTGTGCTGTGTGCGTGTGTGCGTGGTGCTGTGCGTGTTGCGTGTGTGTGTCGTTGTGCTGTGTGTGCGTGTCGTGGTCGTAGTGCGTGTTGCGTGTGTGCTATGTGCGTGGTGCGTGTGTGCGTGTGTGCGTGGTGCGTGTGTGTGTGCTGTGTGTCGTGTGTGCGTGTGTGCGTGTGTGGTGTGCGTGTGTGCGTGTGCGTGTGTGTGTACGTGTGCGTGTGCGTGTGTGCGTGTTATGCGTGTGTGTGTATGCGTGTGTTGCTGTGATGTGTCGTTATCGTGTGTTGCGTGTGTGCATGTGTGGTGCTGTGTGCTGTGTGTGGTGTGCGTGTGTGCTGTGCTGTGCTGTTGTGCGTGTGTGCGTGTGTGGCGTGTGCGTGTGTGCGTGTGCGTGTTGTACGTGTGTGCGTGTGTGCGTGTGTGTGCGTGTGTGCAGTGTGTGCGTGTGCGTGTGTGCGTGTGCGTGATGCGTGTGCGTGTGTGCGTGTGCGTGTGGTGCGTGTGCGTGTGGCGTGTGTGCGTGTGTGCGTGTGCGTGTGCGTGTGTGCGTGTGTGCGTGTGTGCGAGGTGTGTGTCGTGTGTGCGTGTGTGCGTGTGTGCGTGTGCGTGGTGATGTGCGTGTGGTGTGCGTGTGTGCGTGTGCGTGCGTGTGTGTGCGTGTGTGCGTGTGTGCGTGTGCGTGTGTGCGTGTGTCGTGTGGTGCGTGTGCGTGTGTGCGTGTGTGTGTGTGCGTGTGCGTGTGTGCGTGTGTGCAGTGTGTGCGTGCGTGCGTGTGTGCGTGGTGTGCGTGCGTGCGTGTGTGCGTGTGCGTGCGTGTGTGCGTGTGTGCGTGTGTGTGTGCGTGTGTGCGTGTGTGTGTGTGTGCGTGTGTGTGCGTGTGTGCATTGTGCGTGTGTGTGTGGTGTGTGCGTGTGCGTGTTGCGTGTGTGCGTGTGTGCGTGTGTGTCGTATGCGTGTGTGCTTGTGAGTCGTGTATACGTGGGTGTGTGCGTTGTGCGTGTACGTGTGTGTGTGCGTGTGCTGTGTGTGCGCTGTACGTTGCTGTGCGTGGTGCGTGTGTGCGTGTACGTGTGTACGTGTGTACGTGTGCTGTGTGTGCGTGTATGCGTGTGTGCATGTGCGCGTGTGCGTGTGCAGTGTGCGTGTGCGTGTGTCGTGTGTGCATGTGCGGTGCGTGTGTGCGTGTGCGTGTGGTGTGTAGCGTGTGGTTCGTATGCGAATGGCTGTGCGTGATACGTGGTGTGCGTGTGCTTGTACGCTTGTACGTGTGTGCGTGTGTGCAGTGCGTGTGTCGTATGTGGTGTCTGCTGTGCGAGTGTGCGTGTGCATGTGTGCGTGTGTCGTGTGTTCGTATGCGAATGTGTGCATTTGAGCGTGTATACGTGGTGTGTGTTCTGCGTGTGTGCGTGTGTGCGTGTGTGCGTGTGTGTTTGTGCGTGTGTGCGTGTGTGCGTGTGTATGTGTGTGCGTGTGTGCGTGTGTGCGCTGCGTATGCGTGTGTGCGTGTGTTCATATGCGAATGTGCTGTATGCGTGAAACATTGTACGCGTGTACGTGTGCGTGTGCGTGTGATTGTGTGTGCTGTGCGTGTGCGTGTGTGCGTGTGTGCGATGTGCGTGAGTGCGTATGTGTGCGTGTGTCGTGTGCGTGTGTGCGTGCGTGTGTCGTGTGCGTTGTGCGTATGTGCGTGTGGTGTACTGTGTGCGTGCGTGTGGCATGTGTACGTGTGTGTGTGCGTATGTGCGTGTGTGTGTGGTGTAGCTGTGTTGTGAATGTGTGCGTGTGCGTGTGTGTGCGTGTATGCGTGTGTCGTGTGTCGTGTGTGCTGTGTGCGTGTGTGCGTGTGTCGTGAGTCGTGTGCGTGTGTGTGCGAGTGTGCGTGTGCGAGTGTGCAGTGTGGTCTGTGCGTGTACGCATGTGTGCGTGTCTGCGTGTGCGCGTGTGCGTATGTGCGTGTGGGTGTGCGAGTGTACTTGTGTGCGTGTGTGCTTGTGTGCGTGTGTTCATTTGTGCGAGTGTGCGTTGTACGTGTGTGCATGTGTTCGTTTATACCGTGTGCGTGTCGTGTGTGCGAGTGTGCGAGTGTGCGTGTGTGCGTGTGTGCGTGTGTGTATGGATGTACGTTAGTATTAGTCTATTAACCTTTATCTGACATGAAATTTGTTGTTTTGTTTTACTATGATGTTGCCTATTTTTGTTACGAACGCATTGAGAAGGAGATATAATTATCCTAAAAGTTATTATCATTAAAAGTATCTCATTTTTCGCTAAATTTCTACTTTGTAGGTTGGAAAATCGTTGTTGTTTCACACCAAATATATTATTTCTTAAAACACGCGCTGCTTGTATTACAACCTTACTCAGCTTAAATGTGTTTTATCCATAAAATTACCAAAATGTAATGTAACATTCACGCCATTCACTTGCAAAACAATCTCTGTCTCGTCTATTTTCAAATCTGTCTCTATGCTTTCCTATCCCTCCATACCTCCCTAGCACCCGCAAGATTCATACATTGTCTCTGACATGCCCTTTTACATTACATTAAATTTCATAGCATTCACACCACCCTCTTGCGCGGTAGACATAATAATCCCTACCTCATTTGTTTTCATTCATTATATTTCTTCCTATATCTGTATACCTCCTAGCTTCTGCAAGATTCATTCATTGTCTCTGACATCGATCATCGTCTTTTCCTCACCACACACCTTCGTTATACTCATTCTTCGTCATATCCCTTCTCGTTCACCGCATGCGCTTCTGATGAATCTGATGCCACGACACTTATTTTTTCTTTTGTGCTTTTTGGCATACCCATGTCTCACTTCCATACAGTACTGACGGGACAAACACATTATAGATTGTTCGTTTCGCAACTTTCGTTTTTCATTATCGTCCACATACTTCCAATCACTTTCCTTCCGAATTGACCCATCGTCCAATCTTGCCATCCACTGTACCGTCTGAAGGAAAGTTCTACTCAGATATATCAACTCGTCCCCTTGTTCCACAATTTCATCGTACTGGGTAAATACTCTACAATTCTTTTCACCTTCCCGATTGAACTCCACAATCTTAGTTTTGTTCACGTTTACCTTTAGGTCCATGCTCACAGATTGTACCAAACTTCCTCAGAGCAGTTTGTAGCTCATCCGCACATTCACTTAATAACCGTTACACTGTTTGTATCGGTACATGCTTGGCTAACACATTTATCCATGTATACATTGAACAACTACGGTGACATCACACAGTTTTGTCGCACTCCTTGATCAATATTAAAGTATTCACTCACACCTCCTCTCACCCTAACACATGCCCGGCTGACGCCATATTCATTGAATATTTCCCACAGCTTCCTTTTACACTTAAACAATTTTCGATCACCTGCTGAAGAGCAACCATCTGATTCACACATCCTGTCTCTGGATGAAGCCATCCTGCACATCCCAAATCTTAATTTGTGTAGTTTCTCGTACTCTATCGATCAGTACTCTTCCAAATACTTCACCAGGCATACTGAGCAGACCTATTCCTCTGCAGTTCTTGCAATTACGTTATTCGCCTTAACCATATATAAATGGGTCAATGATCGGGCTCTTCTAATCACTCGGCACTTTTTAACACTTAAGGCATACGTTGAATAATTCATACACTCCTCCCAAAGCTTTGCACTCCATATTTTAGAATTGCACCTGTTTCCT
This sequence comes from Vesta saturnalis, assembly GCA_036346205.1. NCBI lineage: Eukaryota > Metazoa > Arthropoda > Insecta > Coleoptera > Lampyridae > Vesta > Vesta saturnalis. The sequence continues at coordinate 64,929 of JARFJB010001857.1, read as the reverse complement.
CCTTTAAGGTTTTTCAACTTGCCTACCGTTTTCTCTACCTCATTTAACCCAATATTCTTCTCAGTTTCATTCACCATTCTCCTGATTTAACTCTTCAGTTTTATTTTCCTCACTACTGATTCTTTAAGAACCTATAAAATTTACACCAAAAATCGCTTAAAAGATTAGTCGTCAGATCTTTAATCAATACCACAATAAAATTACCTCCAAATACAATTTTCAGATGTCTCCAAAAATCAATAATCGACGTCACTGAAATTAAAATACTTATAAGGTAAGTATTTTGATTATTCGTAACAATCGTAAAAGTTTACATGCTCAACGTTACTGCAAAATTACACAAATCAGTGTCAATCTGAACTTCATTTCAAAATATTAAGTGACCTCAATCTACATTAATGAATCCGGTAACACTTTCACTCAAAAATATTAATATCTCGTACATTAATTTCTTTTAAATAAACTTTCAATGAAAATACACTGAAACCTAAAATCATACATTTCTGTAACAGCTCAAAGCTTACTTTTCTGACCCAATTCGTTTAATTAACCTCGTAGTACTTTATACATGCGTTTCCAGCAGACTGGCAAAACTACACAAAAGTATTATTAAAAATCTGCAAGCAGGGCCAGCAACTAAAACATTTCAACTACTATACTTAAGTTTCTGCTAGATAAGTAAAACACTCTTTAAACTGCGCTATTAGTGAACATTTTGCCCTGAACAAAGGGGCTAGTGGTGTAAAGGGACGCCGTCAGACATCCCGATTTATTATTATTTTAATTAGTTCCCAAAGTTTATTAACAAGACGCCGTCCTTTATAAAATTTTCCTATCATGATTAATTATTTGCTAAGTAAAATACCAATACCGATTCACAGAATTTAGTAAAATAACGTGACGCGCTAAATGCACAGGTGCAAGACATTATAAAGATTCGTAGAAATTCTAGTAAAAATTAAACAGATTTCATAACGTTGCATATAATTGCACAATAATTAATCATGCATCCTCCTCCAGACGTAAAATCCCAAAACGTTTACAAGTTTTGATACGTCAGAGCATCTTCCACCAATCCAGGCTTACGGAAGCTCACCAAAAGTTTAGTAACCACCCTTGCGAATTATATATAAAAACGCGGCACGCGCTGCAAAAGAGAGTTTTTCCTTTATCTTTACCGTGTGCTATAAATCGCATTCGCGCCGACTACTACCTGTTGTAAACCAGCCGCCTGAAACCGTCGTCCGAGTAGAAACCGCGATTCCGCGACTTGATAGCATCACCGAAGTTAAAAGGTTAGAAGTTGCAGAAATCTAACGTTGAAAGTACGTAAGTTGAGATACCTGGTTATAGGGATATGCAGGGTTGTAAGCCCGACATACTCTTCTATTGCCAAACGTATTTCTTCTAGTATCAGACATATACACACCTACACAGTGGAGTTTGAAGGGTAGTTGCCCGACATTCCATTAGACCGAACGAAATCCTACTGTTAGTATAACGGGTGGTTTGCCCAGATTGCTACAAAGGAGATCTACATATACACACCTACACAGTGGAGTTTGAAGGGTAGTTGCCCGACATTCCATTAGACCGAACGAAATCCTACTGTTAGTATAACGGGTGGTTTGCCCAGATTGCTACAAAAGGAGATCAACCTACACAAATTTACACAAACACCACCACGCAATACACCTCGACAAACGTACCATCGACCGCCAGATACCTGTAATTGAAACCTCGTCGGAAGATTGAGTAGAACACCTCGTTAACGCCGTAAATCCAGTAATATAGAAGCGTAACCGTAAACACGAGACGTGTCCGTTAGTAGTTAAAACCACCACCCGTAAAGTAAACGAAACCACCACCACCGCTATCGTAAGAACGTAAGTTGCACCTTTCACAAGCATTAAGATTGTTACCCGTAAACCAGAGACTACCTGATAGTTTCCTGTCGTAAATAAACAATATCGTGATTGTTAAACGCGAAAGAAAGGATTTTATTTTAAAATAGAAAACGAAGGTTTTATATTTTAAAACACGGCCAACATAACAAAAGCTTGTAATTTTTATTTTGTTTAAATAAAACCGGTATAAGATAATTAATATCGTAAAAGAAATATAAATTCCGCAGCTACCGTATAAACGCTATGTTATAAGAAAAGCTTTCATTTATTTAAAAGGGCAAAATTGAATGTAAATGGGACTGAGTTTATTCTCATAAGAAAAGCAGGTATAAAACTTTACACTTTTAAACGACCTCTTTAAAATATCGATTATATTTTAAAGGCCGAGTATTGAACCCATCTTATCGCGCACGTGTTTATATCGCGTTATCTGACTACCTGCTTCTGTATTTTATACAGGGACGTATTTAGGTAAAATTATTTATTAATTTATTTATATTAAAATTAACCAGTATAAATTAAAACAGTTAAAAGACAAAACTAACAATCAAAACCCCAACCCTTCTATTAACGTCACGTTACAGAAACTACAGAGGACCACCTGACTGCAGATCAACCGAGGAAGTCATAACATTTGACACCCGAACGTGAGATATTATACAGCTGGCGCCTAAAGACCACCTGGAGAAGGAAGAGTTACAAATTTGCCTGTATTTATATCTTAAGTTACATAATATAGAAATATAATTAAATAGGGAATAAAGTATATATATATGAATCTGTGTAATCTATTTGTTCAACGTGTTAAGAGCCTGATTAACGAACCCCGATCCCAATTTTGCAAGTACAAAATTCCGACTGAGCTAGATAAGGGAAAAGTAAGAACTATTAATTAATAATAGTAATGAGCGAGTAAAGTAAGTAACTGAGTTAGCGTTTACATTTGGCGCCCAACGTGGGGCTCCGAAAAACACATTGAACAATAGATAACTTCTGTTACAGAAACAACCGAGGAACACTAGAAGCCGGGCAACACTAAATTAATTTTATATATACATTTTTCAGGAATAATAACAAATTGTTTCAGAATGAGTATACCGAGGATTACAGAAGAAACGGACACGAAGGTAGGATGGATCTACCACCTGAAGAAAGAAGAGTTAACGGAAGAAGCCCGTAAATATAAACTGGAAACTGGAGGAAACGTCGAGGCATTAAGAGCTCGTTTAGTGAAATACATACGCACCGGAGAAGGTCAAGTCACCGCACACATCCACAATTGTTACACCCACCGTTCAAATACCGTCACCACCGACAGAAAATATTACCGGTCACCCAGAAACCAGACGCGCAGACATTTGCGATCGTATACGCAAATGGGGTGTAAAATACGATGGGATAAGTGACCCGATTTCGTTCCTTGAAAGAATCGAAGAATTGCAAGCATGTTACAACGTCACCGACAACGATCTTTACTCGCACTCCCAGAGCTATTAAAAGAACCAACCTTATTGTGGTACCGAAACAATCAAAGATCCTGGACGACCTGGCAAGACTTTCTTAAAAGTTTTAGATTACAATTCTTACCGCCACGCCATCAATTTAAATTGGAAGAAGAGATAAGAAACAGATTGCAAAGACCACGAGAAAAGCTGCTGAATATGTTACAGCCATCTTGACACTAACGCGACGTCACGGAAACCTGTCCCCGGAAGCTCAACTACAACGAATCTACGATAATCTGAAGGTAGAGTACAAATATTACATACGACAGCACGATTTTACCGACCTGACCGGACTCCTGGAACTAGCTACACATTTGAAATGCTACCACCACCAACGCATTCTCCGTCTCCCAGTTATAACCGACCGAAAGTACATTTCAATAGCGTAACTCCTGCAACCGATACCACCAGCCCGGTCCCCTGAAACTACTGTTGTCACCGTAAGAAGACCAGCACCAGAGACGACCTCGTACAATAGACAAGACGTCTGTTGGCGATGTGGAAAACCTGGACACCTGAAGGTTCATTGTAGAGGTCCCTTCAAGGCATTTTGTTCTAGATGTGGAAAGACAGATGTGTTATCTCGTGACTGCCCTGCCCGAAGTCGGAAAACTGTTCACGCCGGTAAAGAACAACCAGGAAACTTTAATCACCCCGGCTTCCAGACCTGGAAAGAGAATGTCTTCGACCGAATGGCACGCTTGGCTGCAAACCGTAGCACAATTTAACCAGAGAAACCAGATGAATGGTCCCACCGTCCCTCTGACGACAGATTATTTCTTAAGATTGTAATCTTTAATACACCCGTTAATGCATTAACCGACACCGGAGCGTCGAGAACGTATATAGGAGAGAAAGTAAAGAACTTATTGATCAATAACCAAGTATATCCGAGCACGCTACAAACAGCAACCGTACGCCTAGCTGACAGTTCACTAGCAGAAACCCGCGGCTTGTACATTTTCCCCGCCGACATAGAGAAACAAACGCTCCAGCTACCCTGTTATTACATACCACAGTTGTCCACCGACATAGTGATCGGACTAGACGTACTTGAACATCTCCAGGCCGCTATCCATGTTCACCAGAAACAATTAGAAATTTCAGGAATACGTATCCCGTTGCAAAGCTACGTCCAAGGAGGATTGAACGGAATCAAGGACTAGAAAAGGACCAGCTGCCCTTGCTCAACGAATTTATAGAAGAAGAATTAGGAAAATTCTTAAACGTGAAAGGAAAAGCCAAGGACGTTATACACCGGATCACCCTATTACCTACGGCACTCCCGGTAAAACAACGATATTATCCCCGCAATCCAGTCATGCAGGAGATAATTAACCAAGAAGTTGACAGGATGCTCGAAGAAGATATAATTGAACCGTCTCGCAGTCCTTGGAGCTCCCCGTCGTATTAGTCAAAAACCCACAGGCTCATACCGATTCTGTAGACTATCGTAAAGTAAACCAAGTCACCGTAAAAGACGCATACCCGCTGCCCTATATTCAAGGAATATTGGATCAACTACGAGGAGCAGGTTATGTGAGTACCTTAGATCTAAAACAAGGATACTGGCAGGTCCCCTTAGAGGACGAAAGTAGACCAATTACTGCCTTTACAGTACCTGGACGAGGATTGTTCCAATTTAAAGTTCTCCCGTTTGGACTTCATTCCGCCCCCGCTACCTTCCAGCGATTCCTCGATACCGTGATCGGTCCCGAATTAGTCGGACGCGCGTTTGTATATTTAGATGACATTATCGTCCTGGGAAAGACCTTCCAAGAACACTTACAGAACCTACGCGAAGTATTTCAACGACTCCGCGAGAACGGACTTCAGCTACAGCCAGACAAGTGTTGTTTCTGTCGAACACAATTGAAATACCTAGGACACTTAGTTACGTCCCGAGGAATCCTACCAGACCCAGAGAAAATCGACGCCATAACCCAGATACCCGCCCCCCGCACCGTTAAGCAATTACGCCAGTTCTTGGGTCTCGCATCCTGGTATCGTAAGTATGTCAATGGATTTGCTCAACTAAGTCAACCCCTGACCGAATTGTTGAAGAAAACACTAAATATAGATGGACCGAAAGACAGGATCAGGCTTTTGGCAAAATTAAAGAAGCATTGACCGCCCCGCCAGTGTTAGCTTGTCCAGACTTTTCACAACCTTTGTGTTACAGACAGACGCCAGCACGACCGGCATCGGAGCTGTTCTTACGCAGGGACAAGTACCCGACGAAAGAGTAATTGCATATATTAGTAGAGCACTGAATCCCGCCGAGAGAAACTACTCTACTATCGAACAAGAATGCCTGGCTGTGGTGTGGTCGATACAAAAGCTAAAAGGATATTTAGAAGGCTACCAATTTACAGTACTTACCGATCATAGAAGTCTAAAATGGCTTCGCACGCTCGAAAACCGACGTCCCGACTCGCAAGATGGATAATGGAGTTGCAACAATTCGATTTCCAGATAGAATACCGGAAGGGTGCCCTGAATAACGTGGCCGACGCATTATCCCGACTACACGAAGACAACAAGTCCCCACCGACTTATCTCCTGGAGATAGAAGAAGTAACCTGCCCGTGGTACCAGCGCTTAATCCGACAAACCCGAGAACATCCTGAACAGCATCCTCGATATAAAGTAGAAGGAGGACAATTATTTCGATCGTTTCCGAACACGACTCCCGAAAAAGAGATGGGAAGCCACGCATATTGGAAGATATGCGTACCGCAAGAAAAACGCCGAGAGATTTTAAACGAGTGTCATGATGCCCCAACTGCAGGTCATTTAGGGATCGCAAAAACCTTGTGCCGGATATATAGAAATTATTATTGGCCTACCATAAAAAGGGACGTGATAAGATACATAAGATTATGTAGAAGCTGCCAAGCCTACAAAACCCCTACACAAAAACCGCCGGGAGAAATGTATTTTCACAACCTGGACATCCCTGGGAGAATGTGAGTACCGACCTCATCGGACCTCTGCCGCGCTCCAGGAAGGGACATAAGTTTATACTAGTTTTTCAAGATCGTTTAACCAAATGGGTTGAGATCAAACCGCTCCGCAACGCTACCAGCCCACCTATTATACAGGCCCTAAAAGAACAAGTAATCTATCGTTTTGGTACTCCGCGTAACCTGATATCCGACAATGGACCACAATATACTAGCAAGCTATTCCGTACGTTCTTAAAAGATCATGGGATCAACCACCGCCTGACTCCACCGTATTCCCCCCATACTAATCCAGTAGAGAGAACTAATAAAGTAATAGGAACGATGGTCGCGCAATTCACAAAGGACAATCAAAAGGAATGGGATGCCCACCTGTCCGAAATATCGTTTGCAATTAACACGGTACAACACAATTCAACAGGATTTTCACCAGCCCTACTAAATTTGGGTAGAGAACTTGATCCCCCGAGAGCATGGGTCACACAACAAGAACTACCGCAAAAGGTACCGTAGTAACCGCCACAGAGCAAGCGAAGCACATGAGATATTTGAAAGATTTACAAGAATTAGCCAGGGATCAATTAACAAAAGTTTCGAAATTCAACGCAAACATTATAATCTCCGTCATAGAGCTTACCGCCCCGCGTAGGAGATCTAGTATATAAGAAAACACACCACCTGTCAAGTAAAGTTAAAGGGTTTGCTGCAAAATTAGCGGAAAAGTACGACGGACCATACCTGATCCACAAAATAAAATCGCCCGTGATAGTAGAACTCCGAGAACCCAGCACGCAAAAATCCGCGGAGAAACACACGTTAAGGATTTGAAGACAGCAATTGACGTCACGAACCAGGCGACGCGCGTAACCAATGAAGACAAAGCAAAATTAACGGTCATCGATTACCCGCGCTTAAATGAACATATAAATATGGAAAATGATAATAGGACGGATATAAGTACAAAATGGCACCGATACGAAAGCTAGAGAGGAGACGCCGCCCAAAAATAAACCCCTGGCAACCGAAGAGCTACCGACAACCCGGGACAGAAGGGTTACCAGCCGCCTTTATAGCACACCGCCCAGTGCCACTAGATAACTCGCCGGAGAGGGACAGATCACCCATCCGAAACCGACCGCCCACGCCGACGCCGAGAACTCCATCACCGTCCGCTCCTCGTAAACCGACGCCCATGGACGTCAGTTGGGAACTCTCGCCGCCCCGCCTCCACACCAACGGCAGACCACGCACGCCAGGTACACCGGAACACCTCCGACAAACAAACGAGATCACCCGAAAACTTGCAGACATCAAACTGCAGGAAGTCAATGACAGCCGCCAAATGCCGCCGCCCGCACAACAGCCGCCGAGAGGACAATCCGCCAGAAAACGCCGAAACCGCCGTCGCATCGGACTCTTCACACCTACAGGTACCAGAATCAAAGTGAAGAGGACGGACGTCGAAAACCCCGACGAAAGGAGGGTATGTAAAGGGACGCCGTCAGACATCCCGATTTATTATTATTTTTAATTAGTTCCCAAAGTTTATTAACAAGACGCCGTCCTTTATAAAATTTTCCTATCATGATTAATTATTTGCTAAGTAAAATACCAATACCGATTCACAGAATTTAGTAAAATAACGTGACGCGCTAAATGCACAGGTGCAAGACATTATAAAGATTCGTAGAAATTCTAGTAAAAATTAAACAGATTTCATAACGTTGCATATAATTGCACAATAATTAATCATGCATCCTCCTCCAGACGTAAAATCCCAAAACGTTTACAAGTTTTGATACGTCAGAGCATCTTCCACCAATCCAGGCTTACGGAAGCTCACCAACAAGTTTAGTAACCACCCTTGCGAATTATATATAAAAACGCGGCACGCGCTGCAAAAGAGAGTTTTTCCTTTATCTTTACCGTGTGCTATAAATCGCATTCGCGCCGACTACTACCTGTTGTAAACCAGCCGCCTGAAACCGTCGTCCGAGTAGAAACCGCGATTCCGCGACTTGATAGCATCACCGAAGTTAAAAGGTTAGAAGTTGCAGAAATCTAACGTTGAAAGTACGTAAGTTGAGATACCTGGTTATAGGGATATGCAGGGTTGTAAGCCCGACATACTCTTCTATTGCCAAACGTATTTCTTCTAGTATCAGACATATACACACCTACACAGTGGAGTTTGAAGGGTAGTTGCCCGACATTCCATTAGACCGAACGAAATCCTACTGTTAGTATAACGGGTGGTTTGCCCAGATTGCTACAAAGGAGATCTACATATACACACCTACACAGTGGAGTTTGAAGGGTAGTTGCCCGACATTCCATTAGACCGAACGAAATCCTACTGTTAGTATAACGGGTGGTTTGCCCAGATTGCTACAAAAGGAGATCAACCTACACAAATTTACACAAACACCACCACGCAATACACCTCGACAAACGTACCATCGACCGCCAGATACCTGTAATTGAAACCTCGTCGGAAGATTGAGTAGAACACCTCGTTAACGCCGTAAATCCAGTAATATAGAAGCGTAACCGTAAACACGAGACGTGTCCGTTAGTAGTTAAAACCACCACCCGTAAAGTAAACGAAACCACCACCACCGCTATCGTAAGAACGTAAGTTGCACCTTTCACAAGCATTAAGATTGTTACCCGTAAACCAGAGACTACCTGATAGTTTCCTGTCGTAAATAAACAATATCGTGATTGTTAAACGCGAAAGAAAGGATTTTATTTTAAAATAGAAAACGAAGGTTTTATATTTTAAAACACGGCCAACATAACAAAAGCTTGTAATTTTATTTTGTTTAAATAAAACCGGTATAAGATAATTAATATCGTAAAAGAAATATAAATTCCGCAGCTACCGTATAAACGCTATGTTATAAGAAAAGCTTTCATTTATTTAAAAGGGCAAAATTGAATGTAAATGGGACTGAGTTTATTCTCATAAGAAAAGCAGGTATAAAACTTTACACTTTTAAACGACCTCTTTAAAATATCGATTATATTTTAAAGGCCGAGTATTGAACCCATCTTATCGCGCACGTGTTTATATCGCGTTATCTGACTACCTGCTTCTGTATTTTATACAGGGACGTATTTAGGTAAAATTATTTATTAATTTATTTATATTAAAAATTAACCAGTATAAATTAAAACAGTTAAAAGACAAAAACTAACAATCAAAACCCCAACCCTTCTATTAACGTCACGTTACAGAAACTACAGAGGACCACCTGACTGCAGATCAACCGAGGAAGTCATTACATTTGACACCCGAACGTGAGATATTATACAGCTGGCGCCTAAAGACCACCTGGAGAAGGAAGAGTTACAAATTTGCCTGTATTTATATCTTAAGTTACATAATATAGAAATATAATTAAATAGGGAATAAAGTATATATATATGAATCTGTGTAATCTATTTGTTCAACGTGTTAAGAGCCTGATTAACGAACCCCGATCCCAATTTTGCAAGTACAAAATTCCGACTGAGCTAGATAAGGGAAAAGTAAGAACTATTAATTAATAATAGTAATGAGCGAGTAAGTAACTGAGTTAGCGTTTACAGTGGTTGGCTGCAGATTCGTTCTCGCCATTTTGAAAATGTCATCTATTTTATGTCGCTCATTCAAAATTAACCACGCTTAAGGGAGTTCAAGTAGAACATATTTTTTCGAAAGGAAGATCTAAAACGACACGAACACAGCCCAAATTTCCAAATCCATGCCATCTGGAAATTTTAAAAGAAAAATATAATAGCTTTATGAAATCCCAAAATTGGATATTCAAGTTCACGCCGTAGAATGTCCAAAGCGAACCTAAACTTTTATGATATTCTCACGCGTAGGCGATTTTTTGTACAAAATCCAGTAAATTTGTAATGTTGTTTATCCTTGAATGATACGTAACATTTTTGATTTTACACTAAACTTTATTTATATGTATAAACCTGCGTTAAATACTCTAAACTTTATCGTGACTTCCAAAATATTATTATATCATGCGCTGCTCTTTTGCGTCATTTACAAATTCCTTTGTCCACCGAAGTGATTTTGGATAGTGAAAAAGTTCTCCAGTGCGCATACTACTGTACATCTGCAATTGAAATAAAAGTTCTCCACTCAGGTACTGATTCTAGACACATACATACACTCTTGGCTTCTAACAACAACCACTATTTAAATATATTGCAGTGGCGAAACATACGCAAGGATTACCCAAAGAAAATTCACATAATTCAAAGGACTTAATCTACATGCTTTCAAATGGTACGACAATACGTAATAAGATTAGTGTTTCAAAATACCCTTAAAAGAATTTGTTTTGAATCATATAACCTGGTTGTGGGATCTATTATCTGCATATTATGTCCAGTTCAAATACATAAATGAAGAAGGGATTATTTTAATAAATTTAATTCAAACCTCTCAATTTTAAAATGATAGTATCATAGCCAGCTGTAATATAAGCGGGCGGTGCTGTAAAAACATTTGAAGTGCATATAATATCGTAAGTGTATATTTAAAGTTCAAATTAAATCGAGTGTAAGAAAAGAAAAAGAAAGAAAATTACAACCCTTTAATAAAGTGTATTGTAAATGAAAACTGGCTTAAAGTAAATGAAAGTGAGTTAAAATATTATTTCACGCGCGTGTCTTTCATTATTACCACACACGTGCGGTGTAGATAGAGCAACTTATTTAAATTTATTATTATTTTATTATACACTGTACACTATAATAGTCGCATACATGAAATGTATCTTCAAATTCAAACATTAGCAATTTCTAATATAAGTTTGTAATAAATTTCAATTCCACGAAGGAATGTTTTAGAATTTAAGAATTCGTTGTGATCATGTAATAGGACAGGGTATTATTAATTGGTGAAAAACCGATTGCAGAAATTCCAAGTTTTCTTAAAAGCGACTATCGGTTCCTCCAGGAAATATTTCCAACTTCATTTTAACTCCTAAAAGCCAACATCTAGTCTTGGCGGATAAATGCATTAGAATCCACTTACAAGTCTTTAAAAGCCTTTTGGAAAGCAATCCAGTACTTATTGGAATTGTTTAATTTCGTATCCTGTATAGCAGGTTCTTTCCGTTCAAATTCAATCCATACACCTTCACCAGCCTCAGCACACCAAGAATTAAGCCTTGCTTCCCACTCATTTAAGTCAACAGTTGTAGGAATCCGACAATCAACTCCCATTACAAATTCTTCTGGTATTACATTTAGCTGCACTCCTCCCTAAAACCCAAGAAATTATAGAATCAGTAAATATTAAAGTTTTGTTAATGAAAATACCGCAAAAACTTACATTAAGCATTGTTACATTAAGAGTAGTTACATTTCCTATTGTTAAATTTGAATTTTCATCTAATTTCTTTTTTTCTCCCGCTCTAAAGTTTGAAAATTTGTTCATTAAATAACGTACTTTCTCACTAGCTACATTATCTAATAGTAAAGACCCATGTCCTGTTTGTCCAGGGCAATGAATATTAAAATCTACAAGTTACTATTAAAATTGCATTCATACAGGGTGATCAACTTACTCGGAGTTCGATAACTCCGTTACCTTGAGAGTTACGAAAAATGTTTTACTAGGTTCTACAGCTAGGTTCTACAGGGTATTTTTAAAAATCGTAATGAAATCGTCACCCTATATTATTTAAAATAAGCAATTGGGCAAAATAATTTCGTGATAGTCTGGTGTTATTAAAACATCAATTTTTGATAACTTTTATTTTTTTTACAGGGTGATCCAAAACTCACACCCGTGATTGTCTCGGTTTAAATGGAACACCCTCTATTTTATATCATCTTTAAAAAGCACTTAAGAAACACTTTTACTCTTCTTAAACATTCCCTATACCTACAGTTATTGATTTATTTAGATTTTTAAAAATGAAAATATCATTGGAATAGGAAAAACGAGGCTAATTGAAATTTGACATAATATCCAAAGCGTTCCATTAAAAAATCATAAATTTGATATGCCCTGTATATTATTAAATAATTTTAAAATACGCAGCTTGACTTTATGAATAACCTTTAAGTAAAACTTTTTTTCGTAACTCTCAAGGTAACGGAATTATCGAACTCCGGAGTGTATGTTGATCACCCTGTATGTATGTAATTAACTTACGCCAGACCGTTCTTTCGCCGTAAAACACTCTAAAAGAATCGTTAGTGCTTGTGAAACCTTCATCTAAGCTAAACCCTACATTTAGTTTTCTAAATTCTTCCGTTTTTACAAACTCTTTCATGCCCAATACTCCACCAACTTCCTCGTCTATAATGTAATTATAGAAAATATTTAGTATATATTAAAAGTATTGAATTATATTTTCGCACATATATAATTTACAAAATAGTTATCTGCAGATTTAAGTACATTATGTGAGGTAGAGTTTTTCCTAATTTAACATTTAATTATTAATTTAAAATTATTACAATTTTAGTCAAACTTTTGTTTTTTTCGGCCAGTATTCCGTACTGTTTGCTTATATTTTTATTTTATTTTTTTAACACAAATGTTGTAAGTTTGCTCATTCATTTTATAGAACATTTTATCTAGTTATAGAAACGGTTCTTTTAATGGTTGTATTTCAACACTTGTGTAAAAATTTGTTCGACTTTTCGCTTTTGTGATTTTATATTTAACATATTACCAGAACTACTATGGCCAGATAAGTTGTATGCTCAATTAATTTATTAAACAATAAAATATTATGGGAAGGTTGTAAATATTTTTAGCTACTTATCGTGCAAACTTAGAGTTTTTTTACAGTCATTTACATAACTTTTGTACTTGTCAAATATGTGACTTCAGTATAAATTTGAACGTCAAATAAAAAGATAAAAGGTTGTTAAACAACTATCTTGTACTACTTGATCATTAAACTTTATATGTTACGAGTCATTCAGAAGTTTAAACGTAGGTACTAAATCGTTCATTTTCTATTTACCTTTTATACAAAAATATATATACGCTTCAATAACAATTATCGTCCTCAGTAAATATAAATTTAATTGAATTTCCAAAATAAATTAAGAAAATAAGAAAGAGCAAATACAAGCCTGCTGTAAGTATAGCAGTTTGATAAACGTATTTAAAGGCCGCCTATGGAATTTAATTTTATTTTAGTAGAATATAGCTATATCTTTAATAAATTAGATATTTTTAAACTGCCTTAAAGATGACAAATCAGAACGCCCGCTAATGGGCGAACGCGAATGATGGAAAATGTCATAATCAAAAAACAAAATTAACCAAATTTAATCAAGATATGGTGTAAGTGTAAAATATTAAGTTGATTGTATAACAGAAACAGAATATAATTGAATAACAAGTATAAATTAAGAGAAATATGAACGGCGTACACAATAACGTTTTGATTCGTTTTGTCAATTGTTTCCTACATTTCAAAAATGTTCAATGTAGAAGACGAGTTTCAATGCAGATAATCATGGGATTAATGTTTGACCCTTTTTTAACAAATTTACTTACTAATAGAAGCACTAAAATGCAATCTTTAAGGTTTAAGTAAAATTAATTAACTGGTTTAATCTATTTTATTAGTTCCACTAAACAGTAGACGCCCAACGAGCATCACAACAATTTTTACATTTAATAGAAAATTTGTATCAAACTCGAATATTGAAACTTGAAACCTGCACTGAATTTTTTAGCCATATTATTCTAGCGATTTTGCGTTAACCTCTTTCAAAAACATTTACGATCACGTACCCTTAAAATCATTTGTAACTACAGTTGTCATTTAAGATGTGTAAAACACATTACAAAAGCTTCTTTAATTGAATTATGATGCTTCGAGAGCGAAGACGCCAAAATTTTCGGCAGTTAAGCGAGTTTGATAGGAGTCGAATTGTGGGCTTACGAGAGATAAGAATCTTTGGACTATTTTCATACCGTCCCAATTTTGTGCTACCACTGACTCCTGGGCACCGACGTGATCGTCTAGCGTGGTGTAGAGAATGGGCAAATTGTGACCAAGAATGGAATTCAGTTGTCTTCAGTGATGAGTCCAGATTTTGTTTGGGACGCATGACGGCTGTGCAAGGGTGAGAAGACGGCGTGGTGAAAGACCATATCACCAATTTTCTGTGGAAAGGCATGTGCACCACACACTTGGAGTTATGGTATGGGGGGTATTGCTATTGGAAGTAGGTCACTTTTAGTCTTCATTAGAGGTAACATGACCGCTGCGCACTACATCCAGGAGATCGTAGAACCCCATATTGTACCTTATGTTCAGACCATCCCCAACCGTACATTCCAACAAGACAACGAACGACCTCATGTTGCTAGGGTTTCTTTGGCTAATTTTAAGGCCAATCGAGTTGCTTTGTTCCCTAGGCCACCGAGATCTCCCGATCTTTCGCCCATCGAGCACGTCTGGGATATTATCGGAAGAAGATTGCTCAATTTACCCCACTCCCCACAAACTCTAGTGGCTCTACAACATGAGTTACAGAGGAAATTTAGGTGAGATAAAAAATCACTTTCCTTATACTACTGCAAACATTTTACACACTACTTCAAGAACCAAAACCGGTTTTATTAAGAAGAGAAAAATCAATGCTACACAATGGTCCACATAAATTACCAAAATTCCCTTTTTATTCAATAAAACTTTAGTTCACACTGAAATGGTGCTGCAAAAAATTCACATACAAGGTCCTTATAAACAAAATACACCAACGCACCTCAAAAAATTAAAAAACATCGAACGCGGTTTAATAGCAAAGCTAACATCGTCAGCGGTCGACTGGGACGAACTTGCTTATCTTAAATTTATGATTGTTATGAAGTTTAATAAGTTTTGAGTAGCGTAAAGGTTCTCGATCATTATTATTCACTAGAATTTGTTTGTTTCTAAAAATCTCTAAACTTTCATAGTAAGTTCGTACTTACTACTAACATGTTTAATTAAAGATACCTTATGTACTACATAATCTTTATCAAACATATGTAGAGCTACGGCAGACTTGTCCCAATGTGTGTATTTCATGAGAGCTAAATATTCTTTAAAGCGAATTTTGATAGGTTGTTTAGTTTGCCCTACATATATTTGTTCACAATTTTTACAACTAATTTTATAAATTCCCAACCTATCCACTTGATCTTGGGATTGCCTATTACCTGTAATAATGATGTTTCCAAATTTATTCTAGAAAATACTTTAGAAAGACGTTTTGTTTAAGCTGGATGGTTTGATAATGTTACATAATTTGTTTCTATTTGTTCTCTAGCGTTACCCAATGTAAATACATTCTTCGTCCTCATCCTATGTGTTTTTTTCCTAACTATATTCATAACCACTTCATCTGAAAATCCATTGTATGCAGCAATTTCTTTAATAGTATGCGATACTCTATTATTATGGTTTTGAACTGAAAGGGGAAAATGAAGCAATCTATGAACCAAAAAATAAAAAACCGCGAGTTTCGGTGGGTGTATTATGTTTGTTACAGGTCCTGCCACAATTCCAGCCTTCCAGGTTTTTCAAGTTCATAATGTCAAAAATAAAAAATGTACATGGTACATTACCTAGTAAAATAGTAAAATACAAAGTTGGCTAGTGGTTCACACAAAGTAAGTACCCGAGTATATATTTTATGTAAATCAAAAGGATTGTTGGCTAACAATATTGAAGTAGTGGTAACATTTTAAATACTTACCTTTGGGTATGTAATCACACATTTAAATGTTTCGACAACAATTACAGTGGTCGTCTTCAGTCGATGATAATAGTTTTTAAAAAATTAAATAAGATTTCAAATAAACATATAAAATCTGAACACAAAATGATTATATTCCTTTAATAAAGTAATCGTCTTATCTATCAATACCATTAACCATTTAACCCATGTTATTTAATAATTAATAGTTTCACTTGTTCTTGCCATTGTACAATTTAATTTTTGGGTAATCATGGTTTACACTTATTTATGAAAAATTTTATAAATGTAATATATTAAATATTTTATTCGCAACTCTTTTGTTAACTTAGTTTGTGTGAAAAAGATTTAGCTTTTTCGTTTAATAAGTCAATTATTTCTTAATTATAGGTACTTACAAACGTTACTAACCTGGAACAAATGAAATATGTAGAGTTCTTCTTAAAAGAATGCCTTCACGTTTCAGTCTTCGGATTGCTTCTAAATACTGAATACCTACACACTTCATATCTTGAGCTCCACGTGCAAAAATATTACCATCATTGTCCATATGAGCATCAAAAGGTTTATGCTTCCATTTATCCTAAAACTTTGTATACTTCAATTTCCCATGTACAACATTATGTGTTTATACCCCAAACACGGGCACTACATCCATATGACTATTTAACATAATTGATGACTCAGAAGGTTCTTTACCAATCCATGTTATAATTACAACCGGATTATCAGATTTGCAGTAGTGCACTGAACATGGCAAATCTATACTTTCAGCTTGACTTTTTAAGAAAGTAACACATGGCTCTGAAATGCAAATTAGCATCAAAGTAACTGTGAAACTGAAAATTACCATAATTTATATTCGGGTACACAGTTGGTATTTTTAAATAATCTCGAAAGTTTTGTATTGCGAGTATATCCATAACTGTTCGGTTGCACTTATATAATAAGAGTACTTTACGTTACTGTAAATACTTATAACTAAACAACCTATAAAAAGTCAAGCATCCGATTACATAGTAACAAATAGCTTTGTTTTCTTTATTTCATTTTTTCCCATTTGTTTTCTCTCCTTACGATAACAGGATACGTCAATTGTTATCGTAAACGTAAGTAACAACATGTTTTTCCCAATGGCATATAAACAAATGTATTTAATTACTATAAATAATAAAAGAAATCATCGACCTAAATAAAGTCTAATTAAGCCAACATATATAGAATTGAATCAACTTTAACACTTTTAACTGCAACTTTTCAGGCTGTGGGTCACCCCAAATGCTATGTATACATGTTTTTTTTAAACAGTACATGTGTAGGTGTCAGAATACGAGAAGTGTCGTCCCAAAAGATATATACAGGGTGTTGTGACTCTCATGAGAGTCATGGACACTTAGCCAAGAATTTCTTGTATTGTGCTGATTGGCTCCTCTGAAGATATGGAAATGGAAATTTAACATGAAAATAAAACATTGCGTAAAAAGAAATTAATAAATGTATTGCAGCAAAGTGTACAAAATCTAACTTTTTCATATCATTTTACGTTCCAACCTACATATGTATATATATATATATATATATATATATATATATATATATATATATATATATATATATATATATATATATATGACAAAGGGAACAAAGGACGTTCCCGAAACGTTGAATTAATTTTACGTTTATTTACACAAGTTTTAAAGAAAAATTGTCTTATTTAAACATGAATACTTGTGGAAATCTAAATAGAAACATATATATATATATATATATATATATATATATACATGTGTGTGTGTGTGTGTGTGTGTGTGTGTGTGTGTGGGTGTGTGTGTGGGTGGGTAGCGTGCGTGCGTGCGTGAGTGCGTGCGAGCGTGCGTGCGTGTGTGTGTAGGTATAGAAGGTTATGCAATCGACCTTTTTTACTATCGCTAAATCGAGTTCCGGCAAGATCAGCCATGATGTCTGGATGTGTGCCTATGTGTGTGGATGTATGTTAATATTCACGATAACTAGAACAAAAATACTTACGTACTTAAAATTTTGTATTTAAGCTTGTTTTCATTTGAATTGGAGCTGATTAGATTTTGAGAGAAATCCAGTGGCGGAGTGGGGGGTTTATTAGGGTCAGTTTTTGGTTTTTATCAAATATTTCAAAAACAGCCGTATATTTCAAAGATATAAAAATACCTGGACATAGACATTAAACGTATGGATTAATTATGTTTCATGAAACTTTTTGATACGACGCATAATTTAGCGGCAAAAAAATTCCTAAGGCAGAATTAAAATGTTAGTTCAAATTTTTTAAATATCTGAATAACTATTAATTTTATAAAAAAAGTGTAGATATATGTTTTAAAGGAAATTTAATTTTACATAACTCTTCTTTATAAAGTTTCTTAATATACTGACTTCCATAAAAATTGCAACACCTAGACTTTGTTGAACGATTTTATTGAAATTTTCGTCAACGATGTCTTTCATTAGAACAAACATACGATTAAAATTTGAATAAAATCTAGCTAGTAGTTTTTTTTAGTTTTTTCCTTTGCGCTTAGTAACAATAAATTAGAAGAAATAAACCAATTAGTGTGTAATTAACTGACAATTTTGCAAATTGTTTGTTCATAATTTCGTTCGGGAACAATGCCAAGGATACGTCAACATCAACATATTTCCCAATTGACTGATTTTGAACGTGGCCGTATTATTGGCATGAGAGAGGCCGGACTTTCGCTAAGACAAATTGCTCGTCGTGTAAACCGAAATGTTACAACGGTATTGAGATGTTGGTCCAAATGGTCCGAGGAAGGGGTGCAACAACGTCGCCCTGGATCTGGACGTCCCGGTAGGACTACAGATCGCGAAGAACCTCGCTTAAGACTTTTGGCCACAAGTGACAGATTTTCAACAACTCGATCGATTGCAAAGATTGGATGAGAGGTGTAGGACCCAGAATGTCGATGTCATCTGTTTATCGCTGGATAAGGTCTTATGGGCTGCGTTCATATCGTCCATTTTTATGTCTTCCTCTTACACCACTTCACCGTCTACGCAGGCTAGAATGGAGCAACTAAAGAGCAAATTGGGCGTAAGAATCGCATCGAATTGTGTTTAGTGACGAGTCCTGATTTTGCTTGTGGGCCCACGATGGTCGTAGGACGGTCAGACGGATGCGTGGAGAACGTAAAAATCCCACATTTTTTTGTGGAACGCAACACAGCCCTCACACAAGGAGTTATGATATGGGGTGCAATATGTTACGGTAGGAGATCAACTTTGGTCTTCATTGATGGCAACTTAAACGCCGCTGGTTATATTGCCAATGTGCTAGAACCCGTTGCGTTTTCATATCTTCAGGGGCTGGAAAATCACATTTTCCGTCAGTGTAATGCGCGCCCTCATACGATAAGCGCTACAGCACGTTTTTTGGAAGAAGTTAACATTGCCGTCGTCCCATTGCCTGCTCTGTCGCCCGATTTGTCGCCCATTGAACATGTATGGAATGAGATCGGTAGGCGACTGGGTAATTTACCACACCCTCCAGATAACTTACACGATCCCCGGCTAGGGATTCAAGAAGCTTGGGTTGATATACCACAGGCAGCTATAGATCACTTGATTGATAGCATGCCACGCCGTCCAAATTAGTGCATTACAAATCGTGGCGGAGCAACTCATTATTGAAAAACCCATTTTTAGTTTTTGTTCTTTTGTTTTCAAATTTTAATCGTTTGTTTGCTCTAATGAAAGAGATCGTTGACGAAAATTTCAATAAAATCGTTCAATAAATTCTAGGTGTTGCAATTTTTATGGTAGTCAGCATATAACGCAAGGTAAGTTTAAAAATTAGTTAAGTACGAATGAAAATGGTTAAACTGCATTATTGATATTGTAATGAGCCAGAATTGGGTAAGACAATTAAATTGCTATTTTAATAAAAATTATTAACATAATGTTTAAATAATAATCCATTTTATTCCAGTTCTAAATAAATGTAAATAATCAGCACTTTTGCGTGCGCACCGGTACCCCACTTTCACGATGTGCAGAAACGTTGCGACATTTCCTACCAAAAACCCCACTCATTCGCAAGGTTTATAAGCGAAAATTTTTACTTTTACTTTGGTTTGTATTTGTAGAACGCTTCTCTGCAAATACTCTCCTGCCTGTCCGTTTGTAATAATTTATTATTATACCTGAAATTCTATTTGTAGAACGCTTCTCTGCAAATACTCTCCTGCCTGCCCGTTTGTAATTTATTATTACACCTGAATTTTATTTGTAGAACGCTTCTCTGCAAATACTCACCTGCCTCTCCGTTTGTAATAATTTATTATTGCACCTGAAATTCTATTTGTAGAACGCTTCTCTAGAAATACTCTCCTGCCTCTCCGTTTGTAATAATTTATTATTACACCTGAAATTCTATTTGTAGAGCGCTTCTCTGAAAATATTCTCCTGCCTGTCCGTTTGTAATAATTTATTATTACACCTGAAATTCTATTTGTAGAACGCTTCTCTGCAAATACTCTCCTGCCTGTCCGTTTGTAATAATATATTACACCTGAAATTCTCAATTCGAGAGCATAACCGCCTGACCGTTCTTAAAGCAATTTCAATTGAATTAAATAGAATTCTAACACTCCGAAGTATAATCAATTTTTACAAAAATAGTGTAATACGTAGAAATTCCTATTAAAAAACCATCCTTAAGAAATTAATTGACGTCAAAGAGGTTTTGCGTATTATACTGATCTTAGGTAGATTGACTGGTTAACACCGGCGGTCACCGGGATTATTATAAGGCTTCTTCTAGCTAATGGGGCTCTAAGCCACGTCTGGATGCTCAATCACGCGCTATACCTCAGAAAACGGCAATTTACAAATTCCCTCCTGAACCCCTATATATAGTTCTATATATTCAAAGTTTCCGATACAGCTTTGAATAAATAGGATCTCTAAGATTCGTTAATTTAGACTATTGAGTCCACTGGCTTGGCTATTAACGAGATTATAAACGAACACCCAATATATCCTGAACCCCCTGTATATAATTCTATATATTCAAAGTGTCCGTCACAACTTTGAATAAATAGAATCTCTAGAATTTGTTGATTTAGCTCGAGCTCCCTGCTTGGCTATCAACACTTATAATTTACTCCCCCTGTATATCACGAAAATACACCTGAACATCAAATCCAAATTATTACCGAAAACAAAACCTGAATTGTGTAAAACATTAAATTTATACAACAAGAAAGTAAATTTTATGTTTTACTTCAAAGTAAAAGAATTTCTATTTTACAATAAGAAATCCATTACATTAACGAGATTTCTTTGCGCTTTAACAATTAAAACTTTAAGGAAATTCTTCTTAAAGACAATAAAATTTCATTTCGCAAATAAGTAACCACCTTCAATTAAAATGTAAAGAATCATTCTCTTTATACCAATAAAACGAAGGCCACGTTACCTTTTAGTAGTGAATGAACTCTTATCAAATTTTCAACAACACATTGTCGAAAATATTCCTGTATCATATGAACCATTACAAACCTTAAATTGTGAATTCCCAAAACGTTGAATAACCCTTGTACTTAATTAATATTATTTATAGTAAATTTAGAATTAGTGTTTCCCTTAGTCCGTGTGTACAAACCCTAAAAAAATTAAACAACTCACCTACAACCGTTGCTTAACACGAATTTGTATTAACACTAATCGTGTAATTATTAAATCGTGTGTAGGGCCTGCTTTTCTTTAACCTGTTCCGTATTTCAAAACGTTACTTAAGAAAATGTAAGTAATAAAGAGCCAGTCCCTGATAGAAATTTGAAATACGCCCTAACCTCGAATTCAACAAACATTGTCTTAAATGTAAAATATAATAACCAGAATCAACTTACCTGTCTAAATCACAGTAATCCTCCTTTTTGAGTTGTACACACACCCTTGTATTATTTTGACCTGAACACATTATATTTGTTTACAAAGAAACAAAACCACAATTATTTTAATATTTTGAACACTGCATTATAGCGCGCTTGTTTACAGGAAATTTCCAAACCGACCACCGATACACCGGCGACACCAGTCCTGAACCATTATAATTTATCGCCGACATTTCAACGACACCAGCATTACTCTGATGTGCGGTGGGCTGCCCAAATACCAGGCGCTGTATTAGAAATTATTTTTGTTTATTTTCCATTTTGTTAAATTTAAATGCTTAATTTGTTTTACCAGAATATCATTTTTTTATATTATTATTATAATTCTAGAAGTTTGTTTTAAATATATGTATTAAACCTGGGTACGAAATTGTTTAACAGTTATATAAGTCTACAAACCCACTTCCCAAAATTCCTGACTAGCCGAGATTAAAAAGAAATCCACATAGTGGTAATTAGTAAGGGTAACTCATAAAAGAAACCTGCTCAAAGATATGGATCTTACAATATCGTATAGAATCGAGCGGCTTTGGAAGTTAACATGTATATATTAGTCTTTATCTGACAGTTTTAAACGTCATCCTGACATAGATTATTGTTTTTGTTTCAATGTTGCCTGTTTTCGTTATGAACGTATAAAAAAGAGGTTGCATAGTTACCCTAAAAAATTAAAATTAAAACTATTCATAAAAGAGGTTGCATAGTTATCCTAAAAAAATGTTAAAATTATTTCATTCCTTTCAATTTCTGTTTTGTAGGTTGGAAGGTCGCGTGATGTTCCACACCGAGTATTTTTTCTATAAAAAAAGTAAAAGAAACAATAAATTTTAACGCAGTCAATAGCCACATAATGTGATATAGGATACAACAAACACTCTAAACAACAAACTTAAAACAAATTCTGAGTAAGCATTGAATAAATTATATTCTAGCGATGAGCATTTGGGTAGCATTCGCCAACACAATAACCAGGTTCTCCTGGTCATTTTTCACAGTGAAATATTGCCTGTTTTCTAATTTTTCGTTTGGCACATTCTCTAAAGTGCTTTCATTTTATTCTTCCATCACTCCTGACTTCATCAGCATTAGCAACCTCTGGCTCTGTTTGACGGGGTGTAAGTAAGATAAATTGTAAATTAACACGCAATCAAGCACTCGTAAGCTCCGACCTTCATCACCCTTGTCTGCACCATCCGTTTCCGCCGCCGCCCCTGGCTGTAGTGATACTTATCAAACTGCATCTATGAAGAGAAAGTTCTTTACTAACACACTAACATAAAATCAAGAAATCATAAGCTTTTACCTTCATCATCATCTGAACAGTCCTCTTCCGAATCAGACTCGCCCTGTTCGAGGTAAATATCAAGTTCTGTGTCACTCAAAGTACCTGATTCAGGCAAAAAGTCATCATCTTCATCACTAGAATCTATAAGCGCAGACAATAGTTCTTCTTCGGACAATGTCTTTCGATTATTTCCGGTCAGACCCATTTATTTTCGCTTTTTAGGAATCCGGATCATAAGTAATACGCTAGAAATGTTACTCTCATACTACCTGACAAAGTAAACAAGATTCGTTGGCTCCTATGAGAGTCGCGCGCACCACGCTAAGGACAGGTCCAACTCCCATGAGAGTCGTGCAATCCGACGTTGCCAGTTCTATGCAACGGGCCGATGGTAGAAGCTGAGTGAAATAAACGAAAACCAGAAGTTCCCAATAAGTTCTCACATATAGTGTAAACGGCACAAAAAAGTGCAATAAAATAAATCCCAATGCTAATAATAATAAAAATGTCATTTGGACATAGGTCATATTCCAATTAGTTACAGAACTACAACAGATTTAAATTTTATTGAATTAGTAATGATTATTAAAGAACAATTTTAAATAAAGAAATGGTGGTTACAGCATAAAAAAATTAGATTATGATCTATGTCCATTTGACATTTTTACCTTAAATTTACTTCTCGAACAAGATGGTAAAGTCTTTTATACCATGCATAGAAGATTACAAAGAATTAATAACTATATATATATATATATATATATATATATATATATATATATATATATATATATATATATATATATATATATATATATATATATAGGTCAGTAGAATAATTAATATGTAGCCAATTTTTCAAAAATCGCTGACACGTCGATTTTAATGTTTCAGATATTTTGCAAAAAATTTATCAGTGTCTCAAAAGATTTGCTAAAAATTTTTTCAAACTGCAACCTAATTTTTATTGCATTTTGGATTACCCTTACAATTCTAAACATTTATCATGTAGCATGTTATACCTAAGTCCAAACGTTTTGGAGTTATTCGCATTCAAAATTTAAAATTGAAAAAGATCATGAAGAAAACGAAAAATAAAATAATTTTTATAACGTTTTATTATATCGAAAACAAAGATTTGTAAACTTAAAAATAATTTTATTTCAGCATGATGAATTAAAACAACGCATCCGTCAAGAAATACGTCGAATAACACCCGAAATGGTTCGAAATGTGCAGCATGAATTTGTAGATCGATTAGGCTATTGTCAGTCGACTAACGGAGGACATTTCGAACAGTTGCTGAAATAAAATTATTTTTAAGTTTACGAATCTTTGTTTTCGATATAATAAAACGTTATAAAAATTATTTTATTTTTCGTTTTCTTCATGATCTTCTTTCAATTTCTAATTTTGAATGCGAATAACTCCAAAACGCTTGGACTTAGGTATAGCACATGCTACATGACAAATGTTTAGAATTGTAAGGGTAATCCAAAAATGCAATAAAAAAATTGGGTTATTTAAAAAAAATTTTTTAGCAAATCTTTTTGAGACACCCTGTATAAA
Source organism: Vesta saturnalis (assembly GCA_036346205.1). Lineage (NCBI taxonomy): Eukaryota > Metazoa > Arthropoda > Insecta > Coleoptera > Lampyridae > Vesta > Vesta saturnalis. The sequence continues at coordinate 40,008 of JARFJB010001857.1, read as the reverse complement.
ATTTTTTTCGCAAAATATGCCCTGAAATAATTTAAAATCGACGGGTCCGAGCGATTTTTGAAAAAATTGTGCTTTACGAGATATTGAATTTATTCCTTACTTTACGACCGTATATATATATATATATATATATATATATATATATATATATATATATATATATATATATATATAGGATAATGCTGGGATTTCTAGTTCCAGTAGGCATATTGGAACTAGGAAAGCCCAGCATTATCCTTTAAAATATAAGTATACCTAGTTATTAAGAATTCATTACACACACACACACACACACACACTATATATATATATATATATATATATATATATATATATATATATATAAATTCAATTTAATGCAGAATTAATAGGATTTTTTTCCATTTAAGTACGTAGCCAGACATACATGAATTTTAAGGAAAATGAAGTCCGAAATTTAATCAGTGAAGCATATTTGCCAATTACCACAGAAAATGGAATAACTACGTAAATTATGCAATAGCAACAGAACTGACAATGTGGGAAGTCGATAATTTGTTAGAAGATATAGAAACAATTATTATAAATATAAATGATGCAGACAGTGATAGTGACATTAATTATAGGAAAGTGAACAATAGTGACGGCGAGTTGCGACACACAATCTTTACAATTTTTAACATTTACAATTAAATATTATACTCATTTAGTACTGTGTTTTCCAAATTCTATTTTAAATGTATAAACTCGATTGCCCTGAAACATATATTTTATGTGTCCAACTTTATGGCGATACCTGCATATATATATATATATATATATATATATATATATATATATATATATATATATATATATATATATATTAATGTGGCCCACTTAAAACCAGAACACTCCTGTAAAATTGTTATTTATGAATCGATTTTAATTTTTTTTTACCAAAATTAAGAAGAGAAAAAACTGTATATTAGGACAAGTTAATACATTGAACTTCATGAAACCAAGGCCTACAATGGCAGTTTTTTAGGGTCAAAAATGAAGAAAAAGCGCTAGGCATTTTTCTATTGAAACTATTTCTACGCCACTGTCTTCAGCATCTTTCAAAACAGATGGATACCAACTTTCGTTGAAAAATGTCTAATAAAAAAACAATTATGAATTAAGAACGTCTACTAGAATAAGATTTATCGTAACAAACAATCCGAACAATAAAACAAAACTAAACATTATTTTATGTATTATGTGATAATGAAACAAAGAAACACTAAATTGTAGAAGCTTCCACGAGATCTCCTAGAAGTTCAATGCATTTTTCATATCGCCTCAAAAGATTTCTTTGTACCATTCTAAGTTGGCCTTGAGTTATTTCGACGCAAGCGTTTCTTATTCGAACTCGAAGATCTTGGATTGCTTGAGGCCGCGATTTATATACTTTATTATTGATCGTACCCCATAGGAAAAAATCTAATGGGGTTAGGTCTGCAGATTTTGGTAGCCATTCTGCTAATAGGCTATTACGACCTATCCAGCAGTTCTCAAAGTTAGTATTCAACAATTCCCTCACCATAGCGGCATTATGCACAGGAGTCCCATCCAATTGAAATGTAAATTCACATGATCTCGTAGTGGAATAGTTTCCAGAACGTTCATGAAATCATGTTCCAGGAATTCCAAAAAAAGTTGTGAATTTAAACTTTGCTCAAAAAAGAAAGGTCCAATAGTCCTTTCGTTGAGAATGCCACACCACACATTCACCTTTTGGAAATATTGACTTCTGCAGTTAATTACCCATTCCGGATTTTCGTTAGACTAATGACGTTGGTTTTGGGATAAAAGCACTCCATTGGTAGTGAAAGTGGCTTCATCACTGTACAGTATTGAGCCATTGTTGAGATATTCCCCTTGAGACCACAAACAAAACTCCATTTTTCTTTCAGCTTCACCTAGTCGTAGAGTATGCAAAAACTTTGGTTTATACGGTTTAATTTTGTTCTTTTTAAGACATCTTCTTATGGTTTCTTTAGGCACATTTAAGTCTACACTTGCTACTCTTAAGCCGTGTCTAGGATTGTTGGTGAAGTAATTTACAATCGCACGATCATTTTGACTCACCCGTTGACGTTGATTATTATTTGCTTTCAATAGATGTAGTAAAACTGTTCCTGTTTCATCAGACATTATTGATGTTGTAAATAGTACCGCAGCTTACTGGGTGTCTTTCAGGATGTCTATTATTAAATTCTGTAGCAGTTTCTCTGACAGTACGGGTATAGCCTCCAGTTAGACGTATTATTTAAATTTTTCGCGTAAACTTAATTGTTGCATAATTATAGCTCTTTATTTTCATAGAAAAATATTAAGAGTCTAATCAGTTTGACGTTTCAGAACGTAGCCATGGAATTCCTGGCAGGCTGATTTGGCCATTCTTGCTGTAAAATATGTTATATTGACATTGAGATTATGATGAAGTAAAATCTGTTTTGAAAGATGCTGAAGACAGTGGTGTAGAAATGTTATCAATAAAAAAATGTCTAGCACTTTTCCTTAATTTTTGACCCTAAAAAACTGCCATTATAGGCCTTGGTTTCATGAATTTAAATGTATTACCTTGTCCTAATATACAGTTCTTTGTCCTCTTAATTTTGGTAAAAAAATTAGAATCGATTCATAAATAACAATTTTACAGGAGTGTTCTGGTTTTAAGTGACACACATATATATATATATATATATATATATATATATATATATATATATATATATATATATATATATATAAATTTATGCTCTTAATACGTTATCAGTACTGATTATTAATCACTATAAACACAGTGCATTACTGAAATTTCATTCAATATACAGGGTGTCCACAAACTTTTTCACAAAAGAGAACTGCAGAGTCTAGAGCCGATTTTATGTCGATTTAACGTAAAATACCTTAATAAAAAAATACTTCCTAAGAGCTGGAGAACTTGGAAGATTGCGCCCTGACATCGGTTTAATTCAAATATCTTCAAAATGGTTTCCCTTTAAATGATAGCGTTCTTTACATTTATTTAGTGGAATATGTCCAATCGTATGGCTTGAATACGATTTTTTAGTTGTACTCATAAGCGGCTCGTTTGGGCGGAGCATACGATAATGTTATTCATAAGTTCTTTGTTTCTAAATATTTCCCAATTTTAACTTAAATTAAAAAATTTCGATTTTTTCATAAAAGAATGGCACTCTTGTCTGATGTCACTACGATATTCGAAATAAATCGATTTCAACTTTTCATTCGTTAATCAGACTTTTATAAAATTAACTGCCGAATTCATTTGGTCGTAAATAACTTAGATTTGGCGTTCACAAATAAATGTCACAAACATTCGTATATCAAAATAACCGGAATGTTTACATCCGTAGACATAAGAGTGCCGGTTTAAGTATGTCAAATTTCAAATTAAATATGCATCGAATGCTAGTTTCTGCTTCTATTTAAAGTAAGGAGAAGTAATAGATCCTTCGTTCTGCAAACCTCAACACTTAAAATATAATAGGCGGGTCAAATTGTGATTGTCAAATCGTCTTATTACTTCATTTTACGACGTTTAACGAATTTTTGCCGCGTGCGTGTGTGTGTATGCGTGCGGGTGTGTATACGTGTGAGCGTGTGAGCGTGTGGGTGCGTGTGTGCGCCTGTGTGTACGTGTGTGTGCGTGCGTGTGTCTGCGTAGGTAAGTTAAATTCAGATTGTCAGACCGTTTTATTAATTCATTTTGCGCCTTTATTCAGTTTCGAGATACGCGTACCTGTGTGTGTGTGTGTGTGTGTGTGTGTGTGTGTGTGTGTGTTGTGTGTGTGTGTGTGTGTGATGTTTGTGTGTGTATGTTTGTGTGTGTGCGTGTGTGGGTGTGTGGTGTGGTGTGTGGTGTGTGGGTGTGTGTGTGTGTGTGTCCATAAGTGCGTGTGTGTGCGTGTGAGAGTGGAGTGCGCGTGTGCTGCGTGTGTGTTTGCGTGCGTGTGTTGTGTGCGTGTCGTGTGCGTGTGCGTGTGCGTGATCGTGTGCGTGTACGTGTGCGTGAGTGTGCGTGTACGTGTCGTGTGTGTGCGTGTACGTGTACGTGTGCTGTGCTGTGCGTGTGAGTGCGGTGCGTATGATGTGCGTGTGCGTGTGCGTGTGCGTGTGCTGTGCGTGTGCGTGTGCGTGTGTGGTCGTGTGTGTGTGTCGTGCGTGAATGTGTATTGTGTGTGTGGGTGTGTGTGTGTGTGTGTGTGTGTGTGTGTTCGTTTAATGATTCTTATAATGCGCGATTCTGTATTCACGTAAAATTGAGTAAATAATTTAGAGTGGAGGTACATCAATTTAAAACACTTATAACGTACAACGTTCATCTTAGTTTACCGCTCTCGTTTAGAAAACCTTTAACTTTTAACCGAAATTCCATGTATCAGAGCGACAGAGGTATACACGGTGTCACACGACGGTTTGACAGTCCAATAACTGGAAAACTGTTGAAATGACAGATATGAAATTTGGCAGTTATAAACTGTCGAAACTGATGCTTATGTCTACGATAAAAAGACTTCCGGTTTTTCTCTCATTTCCGGTCACGTGACGGCAACATAATTTTTGTTAATGGGTCAACCGGTATAACATTACATTTTTTGATAGGCCTTTCAAAAGCAAATTCAACCATAACACACTTGTCACGGTACTTGGCCCAAAGAGTGAGGTGATGCAACATTTTGAAGCAAATCCTAATATCTTTCTCCTTTATAAAAATAGGGACCAATCAACCTACCGTTAAATAAACCATACCAAATATTGGCACCCCATATTGTCTGGAAATTGGTTTCTCGCATCCATTTTGGATTTTGCTGTGACCAGTAATGACAATTATGGCGATTAACAATACCATTATTATGAAATCTACTTTAATTAACTTTGTGAGAATTAAAGTGTCTATTCTTGGTGATTTTAATGAACTTTTTTGTGTTTGTTTAGGCGAGTGAATACGCCTTCTTGTGTGTATACAGTATTGTATAGAAGCCCTTCGGACGGTTAACATAATTTTAGGGAAGTGTATTCAACCGTTTATCGCAATATTACGTATTGTGTGTTATTTTTTATTCTTATTACTGTATACAAAATTGAAAATTTCTGAAATTTATGTTTTCGACGTCATTATTATACCTTTAAGGTATTAATAATAATAATAATATTTATTCGTTACCGTTTGGTGTAGAATATGTAACAATTTAAAACTAGCAATAAAAATACGTAACGACTAGAGGTAGATAAAATATAACATCACACATTATAGTTACAATCATAGATCTATATGTACACAAATAAGCACAAGTTATGACAATAAGTATACTCTTGTTACTAAATAAATATCAATTAGCTCCTAGTTATTTAAAGTTACATTTATGTATTCGTTGATTGTATAAAAGGAATTTGTGACTAATAACTTGCGAAGATCTTTTTTAAAGTTAAAAATATTATTTGCTTCTTTTATATCATTAGGTAGTTTGTTAAATAGTTTAATGGGTTTGTAAAACTGACTGTGCGGTGGTACTATATTATTAACTGAACGAGTTCCGTAAGAGTGGATATCGGAATGTTTAATGTACTCATTTCTATGTATGTGAAACTTTCATATAAATATAAACTAATAAATGTCAAGATATCCAATCTTACGAAAGATGTATGACAAGATCATCTTGGAGGTAAGCCATCCATTATTCTTATTGCTCTTTTTTGATTAACAAATAAGCTTTTGGCATGATGTGATGCATCGTAAAATTGAATACCATATCTAATGACCATCTCAAAATATGCGCAATAAACGGATCTTAGTGTTACAGATGAGATTAAGCCCTTAAGGCAACGGATAGTGTATCATGCCGAATTCACACGCTTGTTAAGTCTAATAATGTGTTCGCTAAAATTTTGCGATTCATCAATTATCAATCCCAAAAAGACCGATGATTTAACTCGTTAGACAGTAAGATTGTTTAGCAATAGTCCTGCAGGGATAACAGTTTCTTTGTGATTATTAAAGAAAATAAAATTTGTTTTGTCAACATTTAATTTCAATTGACTATATTTAAACCACATTTCTATAGTACTAACCAAGTTACCTGCTTTATAGAGAAATTCTTCCTGCGTAGAATATCAAAATGCAAATGTAGTGTCATCCGCATACATAGCTAATAATCTATTTCCAAGAATATTAAGCCATTTATAAAGATACTAAAAAGTAATGGACCTAGAACTGATCCTTGTGGAATTCCTGTTAGCACATTTTTATATCAGAGCTGACGTAGTTTATTTCATTATTATTATCATTTGCCATAGAAACATAATGTTTTCTATTTAGTAGATACGACTCAAACCATTTTAGTGCAACCCCTCTAACACCATAAAGTTCAAGTTTGCGTAATAAAAGCTCATTACTCACCGAGTCAAACACTTTGGATAGGTCACAGAATTAAAATTAAGGTAACTAAGACAGACGATCTTGGGGATGTCGACCGTTGCAAATCTTTTTAAATAATTAGAATTTTATGTAAGAAATGTCGCGCTTTACTTCCTTCCGAAAGTACATTTATTTGTTTGTGATTTGACGATAACTGTACCAATAGCGTATTATTTCGTTATTAACTGTAAGATTATATGTGATTTCATTCCTTCCTCATATCGTTATCATTATACTAAATTTAAAAGATAAGGTATATACGTTCAAGTCACTGAGCAGTTTATTATTTTTATGGAGATTTTTTATTTGCATGACCTTACAGCGGCAACGTTCTATAATTTTTTTATGATTTTTAGGAAAGATTTTAACGTAATAATTTATGAGAGTTTTCTCTATTAGATTAATTGATATTTTACTTATTTTATTTTATTCTTTTTTAATATAAAATTTCATTAATAAGATTTAACGTAAACTTAGATTGGAGTAAATAAGGTTGATGACTGATCAATTGGTCTATTATTACGCCCTTTTATTTTGAATATGTGTACATATTTTGCAGCTTTACAGGAAATGTCGGGTCAAGACTTTTAATTTACCGATTCACCTGGTTTATGCGACGTTAAGGTAAGCAATTCTTTTGTTCGTTTTGAATTTAGCGGTGGAATACTCGCATATAGGTATTTAGACCCCAATACTGTCGATTACATTTGTAACATCTAATGTGTTCTTTGTATCTAATATCAAAGTTCCTAAGTGTTTGTCCAAACATTCAAGTAACAACATTTTGAAGTCAGGTATTTATAAATTGAGCTGCACATTATATAATTCGGTTTATAGTAGAAAAACACTTAGGAACTATGATATTAAATACAAATAACACATTAGATGTTACAAATATCAACACAAAGACAAATCAAATTATGCCAAACATTTAATAGTAAATAATCACCTGATGACTTCACGACGTTAAATTTTTACATTTTAGTACTAAAAAAGACAAATTAGATGTTTTGGGAGCATTCGAAATGCAGAAACATAAATAAAAAGAACCTTTAATAAACGAACAGGTTGATCTTATAGACTCATTTTAATTATTGTTGCGGTATAAACTGGCAGTAGAACGGGATAACATAAAATTGGGGTTTACTCGACTGCTCAGTGGTTGGGATGGGTAAGGTGTTACTTAATTTTGCACACAGTAGGACAGCTTGCCATAAATAAGTCACAATCGGTATTGAGGTTGATATAAAACGCTAGAGTATTTAAAATTACACAATCGGGGTCGAAATCCCTAATTACGAAGATTTACAGCTCTTTAAATACCCAAATAACTCGGTTGGCTTTGGACGTAATTACAGGCGGTCTGGTGGACCTGCAGATCTTCGCTATACCTGTAAGGCTATAAATAATATCGCATATTTATCCTCAAGCGATACGTGCTACAAAATCAGACACTAATCTGATTAAAAATACTACCACCTATGACGTTACGTTAGTTCACTTAATCGATCTGACTTTGAATGAAATTATAATAAAAAAAGAAAATCGCTTTAATTCGCGTTACAACTTGATATTATCTCAATCAATTCGCCGTAAAATGTGGTCAAATTGACGAAAATAATGCATTCGCGCATCTTTCTTAAATGTTACGTTACCATTAAAATCATCAATTGTTAACCTTTCGAACGTAATGACTTTACTCAAAACAAACGAAAAAAATATGAACGTTAATTCGATTAACTCATCCAAATAACAAAACAAACAATTAAATTCACGTAATTAATGCGCTGTATCAGAAATGGGGTTCACAACTGGCTTAACATTCAAGTAAAACACAGCAAGTTCATTAACCTACAAATCTGTGTTAAAATATACCAACACAGAAATACCAAAAGATTTTTCCACAATAATTAAATTATCTTGTTTGCCTAAAATGCAGTGATACTAGCTAGTTTCAAACGTCTGCAGTTACTAAATTACCGTAAATTTTACTCTGATAACAAGCTAAAATGATTATAACAAACAATCGCGTTCTTCTTTCAACGTAATCTTAATATAAAATTTCGATACAAAATAGTCATTTCAACAAATCAAAAAACTCCTATAAATTTTGATTATCACACGGAAGAATAAGCTAGCATTAAAATTTAAATAGTAAAATATTAAGAAATTTGATTCTAAAGGACAGCGTCTTCAACCGTTAGAACACATAAAAAAATACACACAGTACTTTATTAAAATAGTCAATCACAACAAAAATTTGAACGAAAATGATTAGCCTAAATTTGATCAGCCTTTACATCAATTGGCTTCTTTAATTAACCCCTTTCTTATACACCAACCTGGTGAAAACCCGGAGGATGGATCCTGCAGCGGATTCGGCAATGTGATCGACGGTGTAACTACGCTCGAACCTCAAAGGTATGGCCCACCTTGTAAAGGAGTCACTTCAATTTCCAAGTTGCGTTTGATTGGTTGTACGATACAGTAAGGTCTATGTTTACACATAACTTTATTCTATTTATGCACTAGGTCTAAACGACAATTATTCATTTTTCCTTAAACACAAAAAGCTTAAATATTTGCAGCAAGTTTTTCGTTACGAATGGCTATAAACTGAATGCCGGGAAATTAGGAACGGACGTTTTGTTTCATCCGCATAAAAGCAATAACTACCCCGTAGAGCAGGGAAAGCACTAGGTTTAACGGTTAACACCTTCCTCTAGGGTCCGTAACAAAGTCCCTTTGGACAAGCTGTACTTAACGATAAATCAATCTAGTGTTGGTTGAAACTACACATGAAAATCCCTTCAACGGGTTTTTGGGAAACGGCCCCTTCTAACGGAAGTTCTTTCAACACGGATCAAAGGTAACGTCGTTCCACGATAATTCACCGGCTGCGGTAACGTAAACTTGTTAACACCTCTGCGTATGTACTGAGAGTGACCCTCGTGAATAATTTACCTTCCGTCACATTTAATTTTATCTCATCTCATCTTAATTAATCAATCAATCGTAAAAGAGGATCACTTAAATTTTTAATGCGCGACAAAAGCGAATTAAACTCGAAAGCCGACGGGAAAATTGCATCACCAAAAAAACACATCGCAACAAGCGGGTTATTTATAATGTAATTGATATCCTGTAAGTTTTGATTTCATTACGACGTTAGCCCTTAACGCCTCGTATCTAAAAGCGAGATTCTTTGTTTAAGGCCAAAAACTTCCGCCAATATGTCGCCTAACACGTTTAAAAACTGCGATATATGCTTTGCTACACTATATTTGAATACAAAGTAACAATTTTAATCTGATCTGTAATTTTCCAATGACGCAGCCTCGTGCAAATGATCATATTTAACGATATCTACAAAATCACGATTAACTACTGTCCACAACGGAACCAGCTAATTCTCAGCCAAACCAGCAAATGGACTTCACCACCTTTCGATCCCTATATGCAAACCAAATCCAATCTAAAACTCCAATCCAAATTTGACAAATAAAACATGAAATTTTCCCTCATCATCAAAACAGGGTTTCCGAACGCGACCACCATTTGTAAAAATTTCGAGTTACTTCTAAATATGTGAAGAAACACCACAAAACAAAAGCTTCCAAAATTTACGAATTACCACGTTCAGTATTCATCAAGTATACTACATTTCGGATGTCCGATATTGATGAATAACTTATAATTTCGGAACTAACGGAACATATTCGATGAAGTGACGTCCACTTGACATTATAGAATTATAATTTACATGTAGTTCGTTATTTTACCTTAACGATTTGTTACCATTACTATTTATTTATTACTTTACTTACATATTTTCTTTGGATAATGATACATATTGTATTGAAACACTAGAGAAATAAATTATTGTATAAAAGGAATTGTGAAATTATATTGTATTTAAAACATTAGCACTATTAAACATCAAAAGGACACACGCGTGTGACAATAAAAATATCAAGGAAATGTGTCATTTATTATGCACTTTTTACACTTATTCAAATTAATGCCAGATTCAATTAACGCAGCTTCCTCAATATCTGTTTGCGGGATTAGTATGGATAAGAAAACAAAAATGGTCCTTTTGACAAGAAAATAGTTGTAGATTTAATTTTGTACACAATGCATGGGATACATTGTAATCACTAATCACACTTATCTGCCATTCGACCTCGTTGCGTAAATTTCATAATTTCATACCCGTAAGAAATTTAATATGAACCTCACGTAACTCTACAAATTATTAGCGGACGTGCGTATTTTTGCATAAAAATCTTCCATTTCGAATGTATCAAAATCTTTTATTTCGATATTAAAATATGTCAAATCGGTACCAATACATTGATGAATTTACTTAAATAATGTTTCCTAAATCAATATGTATCCAGGTGACGTGACAGCTGTCAATTCATAAAACCTATCTCAAACAAAAATATCTTTAGAAATCCAATTTATAAAATTTATTTTCCAGTATAATTAATCATACTTTTAAACGTCTAATCCATTTAGATTACAGTATTACAAGTTTCTACATTATGTTTATAAGTAAAAGGGTTTATGGCTAAATCTTCTTGTTTTACTAGCAAAAGTTTTAACCTTATGTACCTACCTATTTAACCATCTTACATAATGGGCTTTATAGCTTCTTTGTTACTGGAAACGATTTTTAGATTAATTGTTCAGTTTAAATTTTCTAAATATTTTTTTAAAAGCTTGCCTTTGCAACCGTTTTACACAACCAACACAAATTAATAATGCTTGTATGTGCCACACAGCTTTTAATGGTTTAGGTACACGCTAAGTTCTAAACGCTATAACATCGTAGTAATCTTAAGTTATTCTCAATCTATTGTCAAAGAAAATGGCAAACCATATTTTAAAACTATGCTTGAAAAAGGTTTTATGCTAAATAATTTAAGGTTGAAAGTTCAATATAGTCAGGGAATGATTTCCGGTGGGTTTGAGAGAGTATGATTCAAGTATGCTACAAACATACCGGGTGGGCAAATTAGTGAGGTAAGCGGCTGTATCTCAGGACCTGTCAATATGACAACAATGGGAAAACAAAATCTTATTGTGAATGTGGCCATGAGAAAATGCTGGAAATTATTTCGGAGTTCCGTATTTCACCACAAGGGGGCGCAATTAAAAATTAAATAATAAAATTTTAACTTTTTCCCAAAACTTCTATATAAACCTTTGCTTACATCGTTAGAAAGTCAAGACATTTTTACATAATTTTGGCTCATTGGCGTACTGACCATGATAAGAGCGGAGGAAGCTATCGAAGGTGCAATCATTAAAATTGCTGTAAATTCTAAACCATTTATCCAATTTCAGTAATATAAAGCTTGCTTGGAAGACACATTTAGGTATTTTAAATTTCCGTTGGTATTGTTACACAATAGTTCTTAATAAAAGTGCTAGATGGAACACTTTGTAATATCAGTTTTTTTTTATTCTACTCTGAAAATTTAAATCACACGGTATATTTTTGACATCGTATTCGAGTAGATTAAATTTGCAAGAAAACCGTAAAAACGGCAAGCTGACATCTTTGCTCGTTTTAAAGTTAGTAGTGATTAAGGGCCGGTTCTGGACTACTTCAAGGTCACTCGCCCTCTGGTGGCAAGAAATGTAAGCTTTTGGATTTCTTCAAGGTCAAACTTTTGGCGGGAAATTTAAATGTTAGGAGCTCGAAATTGCAATGTCGCCATCCTCATTTTTGGTGTCAAGGTCGAAGCTAAAAATAGAAATTGCAATGTCATCCTATTACAATTCTTAGAAGTCTATAGTGCGGTCAAAGGTTATTGACCTACGGTGGTGTCATATTTCTTAGAAATCTAAAAATAGAAACTGCAATGTCATCATATTACAATTCTTAGAAGTCTAAAAATAGTGCGGTCAAAGGTTATTGACCTGTAGGGCTATCGTATGATACTTCTTAGTGTTTCTAAATTAAAAGTAGGACAAGGTGGGTATTTAACAAGTTTAAACATGTAAGAGGTACTCAAATCAAGGACACATTCAGATCAAAATTTAAAGCTAAAAATAGAAATTGCTAACCCATCATACTACAATTCTTAGAAATCTAAATATAGGGTTTTCAAGGTCAAAGAGTAATTAATGACCTGCAGGTGTATCATATTACATTTCTTAGGAATATAAAAATGAGCAATTTGCTCTCAATTATATATCGCTAGTTCCTTAGGTGTAAATATATTTCTTGCCGTGTGAGCAACAAAAAGAATGAAAGGTTGCTGCCTATGCTAAAAGTAGACCAAGCTGATACTACAACCCCACCATGTGTAAATTACAGATGAGTCATTTCCTCAGCAGTGTTTTGTCCTAGTACAATTGTGAGCAACAAAAAGAATGAAAGGTTGTTGTCTATGCTAAAGGTAGACCAAGGTCATACTACAACCCCACCGTGTGTAAATTACAGATGAGTCATTTTCTCAACAGTGTTTTGTTCTAGTACAATTGCGAGCAAGTAAAGTCGTTATAATTCAAGCAGCAATATCATTCCTGGAGCGATATGCAGGAATGGACAGCATCTCCTGATGGTAGCAGTTATTGATCATCAGATGCAGATTACCTTACTGATGCAATGCTCAAAGCACTCTCCCCTCTACCATAAAGAATCGTGATGCAGTAATATATAGACGGACAGTTCCGGTGTCAACTCAAAATTCAAAAGCATTCTCGAATCAGTAAAGATGGATCTATCTGCATTGAACAGTAGCACTTTCTGTAAATCCTTCACGAACCTAAAAGACTTGGAGGTGGGTGCAAAATATAAAGTGATTGATATGAATACTATCGACACAAAGTATGGTAAACATATTATCATTGACACGCAGAACTTTAAGTGCATACTTCAGGAAAGACGACTAATGTAACATTTCTGTAAAAAATAATAAATATATATATATATATATATATATATATATATATATCTATATATAATTGTTTGGAAATAAATTATATATTTTTTGTTGCAAAAAAAGTCTTCTATTTTTTGATTAAATGAAGGGTACATCATAATGAAGAGAGCTGCTATTGATGAGACTAAAAAAATGTAGTGTATAATATGGTGTCTGCAGGTATATTGGCTAAGCTCTTCAAGGTTAAAATTTATTGGTATCATATTACAATTCATACAAACCAATCTTCAAGGTTAAATTTTATTGACAAGGTATTGAGAAGGTATCATATTACAGTTCTTATGTTAGACTCTTCAAGGTTCTTAGGAATAGCAAAATAAGCATTCTTAACCAATGACACATGTAACTGGCTTTGTGAGTATTGTCAAACTTTGTGCATGCTCGATATTGCTCGGGTATCCTCGTGGAGTCTACCCTTCTATATAAGTTTAAATTTTATGATCACATATCATTCGCTTCGACATCATGTTTTTCTAAAAAGTATATATGTTAAAGCACTGTTTTTGCACATTAAAATCGCTCACGTATTTATTATTGTAATAGTGTGTATACCAGAAAATCAGTTCTATTTGTTTAAATGTAGCATGTAGAAATACTGCACGATTGCATTAGCGCATACACAACGCGCTAACGAAGACAACGAGACAAATATAGAAAAGTAATGATTGTTATAATTGATGTGCAAGGATTCAAAACAGCAAGAAATATATTTACACCTAAAAAACTAGCGATATATAATGGAGAGCAAATTGCCCATTACGTATTCAAGCCTCCATTTCCATGGCACACCTTGGATAGTGAATTTCAAAAACAAGCTAATTGGTTAATTCACAACCACCACTTTATCAAGTGGGAATATGGATATACTTCTCCACGTCTATTCCCTCGTATACTTAGTGATTTCATATCAACAACAGATGAGGTGTACGCTAAAGGACGAGAGAAAGCTGATTTTATTCAAAAATTTTTAAAACAACGCATTACGGCGTTTGAAGAACAACCTACTTTACCCAAACTTCATCCATGCGGTTTTTTTCATACACAAAACACTTGTCACTGTGCTTTGGCTCATGTATATCATTTATATGAAAAAATTGTAGTGAAATTCTAATAAAGATTTATTAACTGAGATCTATATGTACATATCTTATTCGCATGTATTACCTCAACGCTTTTGAGTATTTCAAAGAAGAAGAAGAAGAAGAACTAGATAATTTAAAATGTTATCTAAGAATAAACATTTGTGTAAAATTTTTTTTGGATAATGAGAACCTAAACTGCTTTCAGTCTACCGGAAACAGATACCGCTTCTGAGAAACAGCTACCTGTTTTTGAGAAACAGCTACCTGTTTTTGAGAAACGGGTACCGGTTTTAGGTCTGTTTTGAGCTGTTTTCGGAAACCGGGAAGCTGTTTTTGCCTGTTGCTAAAAAATAGGAATCTATTTTTTGAGCTGACTGCATCAAAGTTTATACTATTCACATTTTCGGTGTTTACAATGTTCTACTGAACAAAATTTAAAAGAATATTTGATAAAGGTTATATACCAAATTGGTCTAGTGAACTTTTCAAGATTGTTAAAGTACGTGTAACGAATCCGGTCACGTACTTGCTACAAGACATGATAGGGACACCTATTTATGGACAGGAACTGCAAAAGGTTAAATATCCGGATGTGTATTTGGTGGAAAAGGTCATTTGACGTAAAAAGAATAAAGTGTACGTAAAGTGGTTGGGATTAAAATAATATTCATGGATCGATGATGATAATGTAGTTTTATAAGCATATTATTGTAAGGCAATAAGCTCATTTATAATTCAATGATGCCGGTAAGAACAACAAGCACTTTGGAACACTTAAATTACTGTAGAAAGCATCACTATTGGTTTAATAACGGATATAAATGTCCTGCTTATATAGGTACCGACTAGTATGAATATAACTTATTGTAATATAGTGTACTTAAGGAACTAACGTAGAATGTAATTTCTGTAAGAATAATAATAAAAGACCAATTGTAATTTGTATTATTTATTAATAATAAAACATACTGATACATAAATATTAGGCCTAAAGTGTTTATGTAGTCCTCAAATGGTCAACCTAAACTGCTTTCAGTCTACAGGAAACAGATACCGCTTCTGAGAAACAGCTACCTGTTTTGAGAAACGGGTACCGGTTTTAGGTCTGTTTTGAGCTGTTTTGAAACCGGGAAAGCTGTTTTGAGCTGTTTCTGCCTGTTGCTAGAAAAATAGGTATCTGTTTTTGAGCTGACTGCATCAAAGTTTATGCTATTAAACAGGACAGAATTTGTCAAAAATAAATGGAACTAACGTAGAATGTAATTTCTGTAAGAATAATAATAAAAGACCAATTGTAATTTGTATTATTTATTAATAAAAACATACTGATACATACATATTAGGCCTAAAGTGTTTATGTAGTCCTCAAACTTAACTGATGGCCACTTCCGAGTCAGGTCCGCTTGTTCAACCTAACCGTTCGTCTTGAAATCGACCTTTTCAACGTTTTCTAGAATCCAGTTATATATTGTGAAATGTTCATAATTTTCCGAATTCATTGCTGTAGTAAATTTTTTTTTGGATAATGAGAACCTAAACTGCCAGGACAGAATTTGTCATAAATAAATGGATCTATCTGCATTGAACAGTAGCACTTTCTGTAAATCCTTCACAAACGTAAAAGACTTGGAGGTGTGTGCAAAATATAAAGTGATTATATGAATACCATTGACACAAAGTATGGTAAACATATTATCATTGAAACCCAGAACTTTAAGTCCATACTTCCCTTACAATTTTATGAATACTTCAAAAAACAAGATCGCATTGAAAAGTTTAAACAATATCTGTCTGAGAATGACATGTAGATTACCAACTCAGGAACTGTAGGAAAGACAACTAATTTAACATTTCTGTTAAAAAAATTATAATAACATATGTCTATGTATAATTGTTTGGAAATAAACTATGTATTTTTTATTACAAAAAGAAAATGTCCTCTATTTTTTGATTAAATGAAGAGTAGGTACATCATAATGAAGAGAGTTGCTTGGGTAAAGGACTACCGAGTTATGATTTATTAATGTAAGCAATTGACAACGTTTACGTACATATAATTGTGCCATTGGCAAGATACAATTTTTTTCACGCACAACTTTTGTATTTTCAAGAGACACCATCGTTCCTCGAGACTAGTGTGATTAGAGAAATTACACCTCAAGTGGAAGAAGAAGAAGAAGAACATGTAGCGACTACGACCGATTCTATTGTACTCAATACTGCTGCATCGAGAGAATTTCTGGAACAATATGATCCATTACCACGGATATACATAGAGCGCATGCTGAGTGATGCATCTAATGCAATTGATACCACTTATGGAGTCCTTTACGACATTTCAAGCGATAAGTGGCCAATTGGCAAAACACCGGTAAATACAGACAGAAAGGATTTGGTTATTAAGGGGGTTCGGTATAATGGCACGAGCGGTCTCTATGATCTAATAATAATGAATGAACCAGATAAACGTCTAATAACTAGCGAAGACGAGGCGAACTTTACACTCCAATCTTAATTGCAACTAATGCAGCTCGTTGTGATAACAACCCGGATGAACAATTGAAAGGTACACGTGTCAAAAAATATACAGGGATAATTAAACTCTTATTTTGAAAGGATGCATGTTTATAATAAAAAGGCTTCTCTGGGATTGTATGATTCAGTAAACTTTTTATTGCTAGAAATGGTGAAAGTAATAAGAATGATAAAAAGAGAAAAAGAATTATTAAGTATTGATGAGAGAAGGAAAAGACTCGAGGTGTTAATCAAGAAAATAAAAAAATTGAAGATAGATTTAGAGCTGTATGAGCTAAAAAAGAAAATGATGCAACTTCGAGTGAATGTGCCATGAAAAGTATGAAATAAAGGTGCATTGTAATTTGTATGAAAGGCGCTTTAGTAAATAAGTAATTACAGTAGTGCATGTTATATTGCATAAGGAAAAGGCACTTCAACAGTTTCATTTGAAAAAAAAAAAATAAAGGGTGTGTAGGCATAGAAGGAGAAAAAGTGAAAATTACAAGTGAAAAGACAATTTAAAATAAGTTTCCATATGGTTTAATTGAGATTTCATATTAAACGAGTTTCTTATCATGATTTATTAAATTATACAAATTATGTAGGAAGAAATGACATTGTAAAACTTATATTGCAAAGAAAGAGGTGAATATATCATAGGAATGTAGAAGTAAACAATTTTATGTGTGTGTTTTAAAGATAAATAAATATACTCTTTTTATCATATCAGTTTAATCGTTAAGTTAA
Organism: Vesta saturnalis; assembly: GCA_036346205.1. NCBI lineage: Eukaryota > Metazoa > Arthropoda > Insecta > Coleoptera > Lampyridae > Vesta > Vesta saturnalis. The sequence continues at coordinate 22,252 of JARFJB010001857.1, read as the reverse complement.
AAATCCCCAATTTTTTGCATGTAGACTAAACAAATAACAGCGCAAAAGATAGAAGTTCCAAAATTTTCTAAAAAAAAGAAATGTGAAAAATTTTACTTTACAAAGTGAACAGCAAGTTATGGATTGCATAAAAGAAATGTTGAAACTTTCGCATAAGATTAAATAAGTTAATTGCTTAATAAATCACAACTCGATAATCCTTTACCCAAAAATTCCAATTTTTTACAGTTCCTGAGCTGGTAATCTACATGTCATTCTCAGACAGATATTTCTTAAACTTTTCAATGCGATCTTCTTTTTTGAAGTATTCATAAAATCGTAAGGGAAGTATGCACTTAAAGTTCTGCGTTTCAATGATAATGTGTTTACCATACTTTGTGTCGATAGTATTCATATCAATCACTTTATATTTTGCACCCACCTCCAAGTCTTTTAGGTTCGTGAAGGATTTACAGAAAGTGCTACTATTCAATGCAGATAGATCCATCTTTACTGATTCGAGAACGCTTTTGAATTTTGAGTTGACACCGGAACTGTCCGTCTATATATTACTGCATCACGATTCTTTATGGTAGAGGGAGAGTGCTTTGAGCATTGCATCAGTAAGCTAATCTGCATCTGATGATCAATAACTGCTACCATCAGGAGATGCTGTCCATTCCTGCATATCGCTCCAGGAATGATATTGCTGCTTGAATTATAACGACTTTACTTGCTCGCAATTGTACTAGGACAAAACACTGTTGAAAAATGACTCGTCTGTAATTTACACACGGTGGGGTTGTAGTATGACCTTGGTCTACTTTTAGCATAGACAACAACCTTTCATTCTTTTTGTTGCTCACAATTGTACTAGGACAAAACACTGTTGAGGAAATGACTCATCTGTAATTTACACATGGTGGGGTTGTAGTATGAGCTTGGTCTACTTTTAGCATAGACAGTAACCTTTCATTCTTTTGTTGCTCATAGCAAGAAATATATTTACACCTAAGTAACTAGCGATATATAATGGAGACAAATTGCTCATTTTATATTCCTAAGAAATGTAATATGATACACCTGCAGGTCATTAATTACTCTTTGACCTTGAAAACCCTATATTTAGATTTCTAAGAATTGTAGTATGATGGGTTAGCAATTTCTATTTTTAGCTTTAAATTTTGATCTGAATGTGTCCTTGATTTGAGTACCTCTTACATGTTTAAACTTGTTAAATAGCCACCTTGTCCTACTTTTAATTTAGAAACACTAAGAAGTATCATACGATACCCCTACAGGTCAATAACCTTTGACCTTGACCACACTATTTTTAGACTTCTAAGAATTGTAATATGATGACATTGCAATTTCTATTCACACCTCGCTGTGGTTTATATCACAAATATGTGTCCTTGACTTAAGTACCTACGACAACTTGTTAAATACACACCTACTTTTAGTAAATTACCTTGACCCAATTCAATAAGCAGCATTTGACCTCGGTCTACTTTTTAGCATAGACAACGCATTTTTATTGTTTCCATGAATTGATTCTATTTTTATACTTCTAAGAAATGTCATACGATACCCCTACAGGTCAATAACCTTTGACCGCACTATTTTTAGACTTCTAAGAATTGTAATATGATGACATTGCAATTTCTATTTTTAGATTTCTAAGAAATATGACACCACCGTAGGTCAATAACCTCTGACCGCACTATAGACTTCTAAGAATTGTAATATGATGGCATTGCAATTTCTATTTTTAGCTTCGACCTTGACACCAAAAATGAGGATGGTGACATTGCAATTTCGAGCTCCTAACATTTAAATTTTCCGCCAAAAGTTTGACCTTGAAGAAATCCAAAAGCTTACATTTCTCGCCACCAGAGGGCGAGTGACCTTGAAGTGGTTCAGACCCGGCCCTTAATCACTACTAAGGTTATAGCGAAGTGAAGATTTTTTAACACTTTAATTGACGAAGTTTGGTTTTGTTGAGCCAACTTGGATAAATGTTGGTCTCATATTAAAAAAAGAATAGTTGTTAATTGAATTAAGAACCAACAGTGATTTTTAATTTCTATCACCGTCGCTAGGGGGCGCTAAAAATAAAAAAGGAAGGTTTTCACGCTTTTTCTTTAAAATTTTAATTACAATGATGTTGGTATTTATTACATCAAAATCAAAAAGTAAATTAAATTTGTCATAAAAATAATGCAAAATTTATTTTAACATTGTTTTAGAGTTATAGTGAAATTACAGTTTAATTTTGTAAAAAGCCAGCTTCCTTTACCAAATTTTGTTGAACTAATTAATTTCTAATTATCCTGTTTAATTAAAACTTACAGAAATCATCAAATAACGAATTTATATCCCCTCCGCCGTTAATTAAAAAAAAGTTTAGAGTTTTGTTAGGTCAGAGTCCCCGTCAGTCTATCCAACAATCACGGCATTAGCCGCCCCACCAAAAACCGTCAGCTCCCTACGCGGATTATAAATAAAACCGCGAAATGCGCTACAGATGCTCTCATTGCGATGGGCCTCTTCGGAGAGCTCTAGACCGTTGTCTTACTGTTCACTCTCATTCCGTTAGTTCAATTGTACTCATTCCCCTGGGTCTCTTTGGAGACTCAAGCCTGTTCCTGTTCACTCTGATTCCGCTTGGCCTCTTTGGAGAGCCCAGACCGTTATCTTCCTGTTCACTCTCATTCCGCTGGACCTCTTTCGGGAGCCCAGTCCGACCTGCCTTTATCGTATACACTGAATGTAAGTTAAACATACAACACCTCATTTACACCAGTGAACGACTTCACGTCGGGCAAAACACCCGACTCCATTGGATAGAAAGGTTTTCGCCTAAATTCTACCAATCTCCGGGGTGTCAGTTAAACAACGCAATGGGCATTTGCCCAGATTCTTGTAATTGATACTACACCTACACACCGCATACCGACTCACACAAACACGCCTACACAAGCAAAGCAATTAAAAACCGAAATGCAGGAAGCCGCCAGGTTGAAAGCAGCAAGCTTAGACCAAACTTCGGTCACCCAGTTTCGTAAATTACAAACCCAGTACGTAACAGTGAATATTCCATTTCAATCTCGCTAAACGTAATTAATCGCTATCGAAGAGGAAGTGAATATCGTTGGCCTCCACGAAGTCCTGATTTAAATGCAATGGACTTCTTCATCTTATACTAACCAGCTCTGCAGATGTTCTGAGAGAGTAAGGCACAGGATAAATAAAGTACTCAAAAATGTATGAGCGACCTCTATGGTTAAATATTCTGTAACGCTGACCAATCTTGAATAAATTTTAGTCGATGTTCATCCTCAACCTTATATTAAACTCTTTATTAGTGCATTTACTTAAATCTTAATACGACAGTATAATCTTTTCTACTCCTAAACTCTGCACATATATACCTGTGATTCAAAATATTCCGGGCTGTACCTTCAGAACAAACAAAACTATCAATATTTTATAAAAGTATTACTTCCCTCCAGGAAGTGAATGATCTCAAACTTGTTCGTCAAATTGAAATACCAGCAACACAAACATTTTCAACTAACCATTTTCTTAATTTGAACGTCCAAATAGGAGACAGTTAGATGATCTGAACGGATGGGTAAGTGTACAGAGAGAAGATACTGAACGCGTTCTAGAAAAGTTCGGAAACCAAAGAGTCAAAGAGAATGGTGAACGCTTGGTGAACATCTGTGTGGAGAGAAGCCCGTTTGTATCCAATACGTGGTCTAAACATAAAATGTGCATATGTAAACATGGCAAAGAAGCGAATCTAAAAGTATGATAGACTTGATAGTGTTTGAAGAACGGCTTAGAAACCTGGTGAACGACACAAAGATAATGCGCGGAACGGAGTGTGGATCGGATCACTTTTTGGTTATATTGAGAGTGTGTTTAGAAGAAAAGTGGGTTTGGAGAAGGAAAGCGAACGTAGTGTGAACGTCCAGAATTAAGTGGATAATGGTGCGAGAATAAAATACGAGTTGAATGTGAATGAAACCGTATGTAACGAACAAATAAAAGACACTCACGTTGAAAGTGCATGGATAAGCTTGAAAAACTGTGTTGTCAACTGTGCCGTGCGGATATGTGGAAGGGCGACTGTAGGTAGATAGAAAAAATGTGCTTGGTGGAATAAGTCGGTAAAAAAAGCAGTATGTAAGAAAAAATATGCGTACGTGGCAATGGTTGCTGAAAAAAATGAGATTGAGAAAAAGCGATTGTATGAGGTGCACAGAATAAGAAACAAAGAAGCGTAGGAGGCAGTGAGAATAAGTAAAGAGGAAGTGATGCCTGCGGAAGGAGAGAAAATGCAAAATGATTTTGAGGGAAACAAGAAACTCTTCTGGAAATGGGTCAAAAATACGAAATGTGACCCAAAACAGAACACTGCAGGAGTGATGAATACGAGCAACGAAATAGTATGGGACGATTGTGAAGTGAGGAAATGCTGGTAAGAATAAGACTGCAGGGCTGAATAAGGAAAATGTAGAAGGAATGATGAATGAAACTGAGGATATTGGGATATATGAGGTAGAAAAACCGGTAGGAAGATTGAAAAACGGCAAGGGACCAGGCGTAGATGAAATCGCTGGTGAAATGATAAAGTACGGGGGTGCAAAGCTTATACAAAGATTGTGTGAATTATTCAATGTATACCTTATGTGTGTAAAAGTGTCAAGGGATTGGAAGAGCGTGATCATTGTACCACTGTATAAGGGTAAGGGGAACATGAGTGATTGCAAGAACTACAGGGGAATAAGTTTGCTCAGCGTGCCTAGTAAAGTATTTGAAAGAATTCTGATTGATAGTGTACGAGAAACTACACAAACTAAGATTTGGGATGTGCAGCAGAGTGGCTTCATGCCAGGAAGAGGATGGGTCGATCAGATGGTTGCTCTCCAGCAAGTGATCGAAATGTGTTTAAGGGTAAAAAGGAAGCTGTACTGTGCGTTTGTAGATCTGGATAAAGCATACGACAAAGTGAATAGAAAGAAGCTGCGGGAAATATTAAATGAGTATGGCGTAAATAAATGGAAATGGAATAAGGGCAGTATACAACGGTAGTCGGGCATGTGTTAGGGTGGAAGGAGGTATGAGTGAATACTTTAATATGGAGCAAGGAGTGCGACAAGGCTGTAATAATTGGTGACGTAAATGTACGACTTCTGGTGTATGCAGATGACACAGTCTTATTGAGTGACAGTGCGGATGAGCTACAAACCGCTCTGAGTAAGTTTGGTATAGTCTGTGAGAGCATTGACCTAAAGGTAATCGAGAACAAAAGTAAGATTGTGGTGTTCAATTGGGAAGGTGGAAAGGAGAGTATTTACCCAGCAAGATGAAATTGTGGAGCAAGTGAACGAGCTGATATATCTGGGTGAAATGTTTACTGCAGATGATACAATGGAGGGCGAGATGGGACGAATGGTAAGTACTGGTAGGAAAGTGATTGGAAGTATGTTGACGATAATGAGTAACCAAAGCATGAGCCTAGCTGGGAAACGAGCAATATATAATGGTGTGTTTGTGCCATCAGTACTGTATGGAAGTAAGACATTGGTATTTAAATAAAACACGAAAGAAAATAAATGCCGTGGGTATGGGATTCCTGAGAAGCGCATGTGGTAAAACGAGAAGGGGCAAGATAAAGAATGAATGCATAATGACGGAGTGTGGCGAGGAAAAGACGATGATGCATAGATATACAAGTAGTACATTACGTTGGTTTGTTCACATTGAGAGAATGAACAATGCAAGATTAACGAAGCAAATATATGTGGGTGAGGTTAGAGTAAAGGCTGGGTCTGGTAGGCCGCGTAAAACTTGACTAAATGTAGTAGAATGTATGATAAAGAAAGAACACGGAGTTTTAAAAATAAAAGGGCATGTCAGAGACAATGTATGACCTTGCGTAAACTCAGGAGGTACGCGGAGATAGGAAAGCATTGAGAAAGATTGTGAATGAAAAATATATAAGAGGCAGGGATTGTTTTACCTACCCCGCAAGGGAATGGCGTGAAGGTTACGTTAAGTTTTAGCCCTTAAAACTATTCTGAACTTAAATTTTTATGACGGACGATTGATAACATAACAGCCACAACTTTAAGCATCATAGCATTTTATGCCTTATAACTTTCGCTGAATTCAAGTTTTTCAATCAATTCGTCCCCTGGTCTAGGTTCAGTTTCAAAACTGTTCAATGTACTCTGTATTAGCCTATTATATAATACCAAAGAACAGCTAATTTGAACCAGTGAAAATTAGTATAGATTGCATGTAATACAATTACTTCCATCGAACTATCTTATATTACATATTACTTGTTGATCGGGTAAGTAAAACGTTACTGGAACTTTGGTTGGACATTTCTATTTTACGTACGTAGTTTACTTAGCTACATTTCTGTTTTTAAATAATTTAACCTCAACAACCATAAACAATACCATTATGTGCTTTGTTAGAACTGCCAATGATTTGACAAATTATCTTTGTGTTTCACGTATGTGCATTTGTGCGTTTTCTTCTAAGGCGGAACCATTTAGCGATATACAATGAGAGTACCTTTTATAAAGAAAATAACATGACCTTTCAGAAATATTGACAAGTATTTCAAAATCTTTATCCACAAAAAAAAATCAAGGTGAAACCAGATACATGAGTAAGCTGATGGTGGCGCCCTCTATCTTTTACGTTGAAAGTAAATAGATATTCATGTTTGTCTACCCTAAAAATTCCCCTGTACCAAGTTCAGACAAGATATCTCGAAAAATGAGACAGCTATGGAAAAAGTGAAATAAAAAATGCATTTTTGAAAGGTCAGAATTGGATTAAGGTAAGTTGGCCTAAAAGGGGTTATCTTAACATAAGGAAACTACCCATTCTTGGCCCATTCTTTACAGGTCACCCTATATATATATATATATATATATATATATATATATATATATATATATATATATATATATATATATATATACAGTCTGATTTATTTTACGTGTTCAAGCATATAGATATTTTATCATAAAAGATAGAAAAAAGTTTAAGATGCAAAAATACTCTACATTCAATTGTTAATAATGCTACATATTCAGAAAAACAAATTACGTAAAAACAAAAGAGCATCGCAAGACAAATAATTTTTTTAAATGGAACGGGCCCTTTTTTTTTATATTCTGAAAGAGCTTTAAACTCTCTTTACAATGGTACCAAATAAGTTATTTTTATTTTGGCAATTATAGTCACAATATTTTCTTAAAGTTTGTTTTCTGTATTCCTATAAATACGAACAAAAAGAACAAAATTGGAACAGTAGTCTTGGGAAACAAATGAAAAACAATTGTCAATATTAGAGCATTGTTTGTGACAGTTAAATTATTGTTCAGTGCTTGTGATATTACCTGTCACAATGCAAGCAAATAATAATTACACAAATGATGAAAAAATGGATATGTTAAGAGTTTTTATTCGGTGCAATGATAATACGCTGGAGGCAGGTACAATGTATTTAGATTCGTATCCCGAGCGACGACAACCACATCCTCGAATTTTTACTAGACTGGAAGAACATTTACGCAGAACTGGCGGTTTTAGTGCAAAACCAGTGCAGCAAAGACATCGAGGAGGTGTTATGGAAAATGATGAAATTGTTGTTTTGGCGTACTTTCGAGCGCATCCTCGGAATTCCATACGCGAAGCAGTGGTTGATTTACCTACTACAAGATATTTCCAATACTTAAAAGGGAGAAAATGAAGCCTTACAAAATTAAATTAGTACAAGGACTAAATGACGGAGACCAGCAACGGCGAATAACATTTTGTGAATGGTTGATTAATCACAGTCATTTAATTAATGTCATAGTTCGAAGCGATGAGTCATGCTTTACAAGAAATGGTATATCCAATAGAAAGAACGACCAATACTGGGATGACATAAATTCTAGACAATTACGACTATGCAGATATCAAAATAAATTTTCTGTTAACGCATGGGTCGGCGTTGTGAATGATTTTATAATGGGGCCTTATTTTTATGAAGGAACTCTTACAGGCGATAGGAACTTTCTTATAAATGAATTTCATGACTTGCTGGAGTGACGTACCAGTAGCTATTCGGCGTGATATGTGGTTTCAGCAAGATGGGGCACTTCCACATAATTCAAGAGTTATTGAAGATGTTTTACGTCAAATGAAATAATTGGATAGCGAATGGTGGTCCAGTACCTTGGCTGGCCAGGTCGCCCGATCTTTCGATTTTGCATTTTTTCGTTTGGGAATGCGTTAAACCAAAAGTTTGTCACAGCTCCCGAAAACCTTGAGAATCTCAGAAATCGAATTACTGAAGCCTGCCGTCAAATAACTCCTTACATGTTACAAAAGGCACGCAGAAATTTACTAAGAAGAGCCCGACTATGTGTGTAAAATAAGGGGGAACACTTCGAACATGTCATCTAATTCATGTTTTTGTCTTTTTTCACGTAATTCTAAGTTATAATGTAGTGGTGCAGTTTGTTGTCTGTTATAGCTTTTTATTTGTTTCCCAAGACTACTGTTCCAATTTTGTTGTTTTTGTTCGTATTTATAGGAATACAGAAAACAAACTTTAAAAAAATATTGTGACTATAATTGCCAAAATAATAATAACTTATTTGGTACCATTGTAAAGAGAATTTAAACCTCTTAGAATATTGAAAAAAAAGTGCCCGTTTCATTTAAAAAAAAATCATTTGTCTTGCGATGCTCTTTTGTTTTTGTGTAATTTGTTTTTCTGAATATATAGCATTATTAATAATTGAATGTAGAGTATTTTTGTTTCTTAAACTTTTTTTCTATCTTTTATGATAAAATATCTATATGCTTGGACAAGTAAAATCAATCAGACTGTATATACAGGGTGTTCTAAAAGTCCATCAGGAAACTCCGGGAGGAGATTCTACGAGCTAAAATAATAACAGTTTGTAAGGAAATTTTTTTTCGGATTGTCATTTGTTTGCAAGTTACGGCTTGTCAAAGACCTATTTTTTTTCCTTTTTAAATAACTTCTGCAGTTCAAGGTCGATTAATCTCTTATTTGACATACTTACTAATTAGATCAAGTTCTATAGGATCTGTAAAAAAGTTCCATTATGCGCCGTTAGAGGGCACTTTACCTAAAACTCAAAATTTGTTTTGTTGATAACTTTTTTTTTCTTGCCAAACATCGCAAAAATATGAACATTATTATAAAGAGCAATAATATTAGAAAAAATTATGTGCTCTTTATTCAAGCCGATAAATGCAACCGTTTAGTCAGAAATCGCTATTAAAGTTTTATTAAAATATTAAGTGTTGATAATTCCATTCGTTAATTAACCGAGTAGGCATGCTTCAAATAACTGTTATTAATACCCTTGATACGAATTGTCACGAACATTGTTTAATCTTCGTATAAGTTTGATTTTTTACCATAATAATTTGGAAAATAGCTCAGCAATACTCAAGTACTGAATACCGCGACATGCATTTTTGTTATGGACAAGCAAATGGTAATGCAGAACAAGCGCACCGGAATTACATAGATGGATATCCTGACAGAAGAGTACCACATGCACAAACATTTGTTCACATTCACAGACGTCTGGGGGAGCAAGATTCTTTTAGAAATGATATTTATGACTCAGGAAGACCAAGAACTACGAGAACTGTAGAAAAAGAAGAAAGAGTGCTGGAGACAGTAGAGGCAAATTCGGCGATAAGTACAAGAAGAATTGCCGCGCAGGAGGGTATTGCCCATTCTTTAGTTTGGAATATTCTTCACGAGCAACTTCTTTAACTATTCCATGTGCAAAGGTACAAGCACACTATCATGAAGATCCCGTGTGTCGTTTACAGCTCTGTAATAGCATTATGGAAAAATATGACGAAGATAATGCATTTATTAATAACATTTTGTTTACTGACGAAGCCGGCATTACAAGAGATGGTATTACAAACTATCATAATACTCATCAATGGTCTGATGAGAATCCACATGCATACTAGAAAACAAAACATCAACTAAGATATTCTCTTAACGTATGGGCTGGAATCGTAGAAGATCAATAACTGGGTCCTTACTTTTTAATGGAGTGTTAAATGGAGATAGTTATTTGGAATTTCTTCGAAACGATCTTCCAGATTTAATTGAAGATGTTCCTCTAAGAACAAGAGCAAATATGTGGCTTCTACAAGATGGCGCCCCTCCACATTTTAGTTTGGCTGTTCGTAGGTATTTAGGTGAGGTATTTCATAATCGTTGGATCGGAAGAGGTGGACCAATAGCTTGGGCACCGCGTTCGCCAGATCTGAATCCAATGGATTTTTTTCTTTGGGGGCATTTAAAGTCCATAGTTTATAAAACACCTGTTAACGACGTCAATGATCTGCGACAAAGGATTATTGGTGGGTGTGAAACAATTAGAAACAATATCGGTGTTTTTCATCGTGTCAGACGATCATTTCTAAAACGTGTTAGAAAATGTATAGAGGTGAATGGAGGTCATTACGAACATTTGTTATGATAAACCTGTAAATTGTTACTTACTCTTTATAACTTTAATTCAATATACAATAGTTTTAGAAATGTTAGTAACTTATAATCCTTATGTTACTTGTGTAGTATTTTCTCTTGTATTGGTGTTTATGTATTTGTATTTAGTTTTTTTTTTCAGTTTATCCTGTAATTGGTACTTGTTTCTGTTGGACAAATAAAATGTATTATTATTATTATTATAAAATAGGAGAATCTGTCATACTTTGTTCGTGTAATTCCACTATATAACGCTATCTCTTTGTAAAACCAGAATCGTTAATAAATAAAATAAAAAATTGGTCTTTGACAAGCCGTAACTTGCAAATAAATGACAGTCCGAAAAAAAAATTCCTTACAAACTGCTATTATTTTAGCTCGTAGAATCTCCTCCCGGACTTTCCTGATGGGCTTTTAGAACACCCTGTATATATATATATATATATATATATATATATATATGTATATTTTATGTTCACGTTTATGTTAGAATATGTTAGAATAATTGCAAACACCTTCAATTACAGTAAGACTAACGTAAATAAATTATACGAGATAATACGAATAATTTCAATGGTTATGTCTCGTAATATCATTTATTGATGCAAATATAAATAAATTTAAATTTAAATTTAAATGTAATTGTTACGACTTGTAGTTTTTTAAATTAAGTTATTTATTCACCGAGTAGGCTTCATCTTGTCTTCTGCGGTTATTTAAGGTTACTATCTTTTGGCCCGTAGACATATTTTTACCGAATATTTAGATCGCAGTGGCGCCAGTTATCTTTATTTCCAAATCCTGAGCTTGATTTAAGGTAAGTGTAAGGTTTCTGAAGCGCTATTTCAGCTACATTACGTCTTATAACGGTTTCCGCCCATCCTCGGCAAGTTGTAGCTGGCGACCCGCTTATTTTTAAAAGTATGTATATGTGACGCCTAGTATGGATTGACCGTATAACAAGACCGAAATTAGCAAAAATGTGTTTTCTGGATTTCTGTAATTTTTATCAAAACAAGAACAATTCTTTAGTGCCTGTGTAGTGTCGCTAGATGTGAATGTAGTTAACATTTACTCATTTTAATAAAATTTAATTAAATTGCACTAATTTAGATAACTTTAATGTAGAGAATCACAATTTAAATGGAAAATATCCACTATGAATGACGTAATACGAACCAATGAATAACGTAGGATTTTAACTAACGTCAAATTTTTATGTAATTTATGCAACAAAACAGAGAATTGCGAAATAAAATATTATAGTCTAAGTTACGTACTTCATAAGATATATAGATTTATATCAGTATTCTAATGTACAAGTGGTACTGCAAGAAACCTACTCAACTGATTAAAATTAATTGGAGATTGCTCTGCAACACGAAACCGCACTCTCAATACAATGATTAACACGTTAAAACATCTACTTAGCATAAAACTATGACAAAGAGAAGCTAACTACTACTACTTTAGCGTTTGGTCTGCGATTTGATGAAACAATTTATAGGTAACCATTAACAACTATGATGTCTTAGATTCGTCAACATTTTTATAACCCAGAACTATTTGTCAATAATAAGTACCTACAATCAAAATCAAGTGCATTATTATAGGAATTTCACGAGAATTGGCAAATATCCGGATGATGTTTTTGTAAGAAAATGACAAAATGTAAGAGTTTAGGGAAATGTCGGCAATGGTCTTCGCATCTGTACAGTTTCTGCTTAATATTTTGCTGGACTACTTCCAAGTATGAAATGGAAAGTAATTTACTTTTAATAAAATGTTAGCACGAACTTATTGCCCGACTAACGCTTTATACTTGGTCTAGAAAAATATTATTAATTACTCCAACTACAAACTTGTCATAAGTGAATTTTACAAAAATAAACTTTCTTTGTTTGCCAGAACATATTAAGATACGTCGATGGTGCAAGTTTGTAATTAAATGAGATTAAACTAGATAGAAGAAAATTAGAACAGCGCCGTACAAAAAAAACGAATTTACATGTTATAGCCGTTCCTCTAAATCGATGCATTTATAAATTCACGTATCCTTGCATCTCTGTATAATAAAAATGCAAATGTGACATTTATTTTTATTAAAAAATAAAATAACGTTTTAGGAAACACAGCTAAAAATAAATTTGAAGTATTTTTGGTGTTTACAGGGAAATACTTTTGTTTTCCAGTTTGTTGAAATCATATATTATCAAGTTGGCCTGTGTGCTTGGTGGTAGTCCAAGCTTTACGATTCTTCTCCAGAATATAAATCTTCCGAGCTTGAATGTGCTGTTTTATCTAGCAATGATAAATTCAATTTTCAGGAGGCCGACATATTTTTGATATGTATTTACAGAGTGCACAACAGATTCTTTCCAATACAATCATGTACCCATTCTTCATTAAAAGTCCTTTTACTGACAATTTTTATACGCACCATTTATTCTCAAAATTTAATAAAAGCGCGAATACTTTTATAAAAATGAAATTTATATAAAGAGAAGTAGGCGTAAAATACGTTCATTGAGAATTACAATAAAACTTTTACGGCGCGGTCGAGGAGGCATTAAATCTAAAATGTCATATAAAAAGGTGTTAAAATCCCTGTAATATATTTTTTAAATTTCGCCTTTTAAGACATAATTTTAGATTCATAGGGCGACTTGAAGTTGAAATGTGTTTTCTTAGATACTATACATTCGCGAAGATTGTGATTTATTATTGCCTTTTCCGCAAACACCCATTTTTATTAATAAAGATTCCTGGGTAAATAGATTTCAAATCCCTAAAGATTTCTGTTTTACACCCTTAAAATCATATCTTTATATCTTTACACAAATTTGTGAATATTTTTGTTTTCGTCTATTCATGTTTATTCAAAAGTTTAAACCACACAAATCGTTTACTATTTTAACGCATTTCATTTTTAATCTGTTTAATACCAAGTCGATTCAATTACTAACTTTTTTGTTTAGCTACACATTCGATCAAATTAGCAAATTTGTATCCCTTTTCCACTAATCCTAAATGTGTGGAAAAACATTTGATAATCAAACTCTTCTTTAAATTCATATGGAAGGAAATTCAATTCTAAACAAAAGTTATTGAGTGTACTCGTAACGTGCCTTAAGATTTTGCATTTTGTTTATTTATAAATTTCTTTACGTTATTTAGGGTATATTTAAGTATAATTTATCATTTTCTTCTCTTGCTACTTACATTTGGTGTAAACATAAATATCTTTTCGTTAGCATTATTTATACGTATACTAACTATAATAATGTAATTATAACAACGTATGAAGCTTATTCCATAGAAAGGTATGTAATTACCTTCTTTGTTTTTGTTAATTTCGTATATTTATACAGGGAAAAACGTAAATTTGGAAACTTCGAAACTAATAGCCATAGCTTAGGTTTGGTATTGAAGTTAGCTTATGTAAAATATGAAGTTGTATACATCATGGTGATTGTACCAGGTGGTGCATCGTTCTATAAATTTTCCTATCCTAGTAAATAATTCCTATCAACAGTTATTTTCTATTGCCTTCCACACTTGTGCTATCCTTGTTAATAAATGTTATCAGTTGCCCACTCCTTTCCCACTCCATTCAATTTACCTATAAATACCAGACCCCCTAGCATCCAAAATACACTTACACTTAACACTTCCACACAGACTTATACTTACACTCTGATTTACACGCTATCTCTCTCACACAGACACACACACACACACACGCACGCACGCATGTACGCACGCACGCACGACACACACGCGCGCGCGCGCACCGCGCCACGCGCGCACGCAACACGCACACGCACACGCACACGCACACTCACACGCACACGCATACGCACACGCACACGCACACGCACACGCACACGCACACGCACACCGCACACGCACACTCACACGCACACGCACACGCACACGCACACGCACACGCACACGCACACGCACACGCACACGCACACGCACACGCACACGCACACGCACACGCACACGCACACGCACACGCACACGCACACGCACACGCACACGCACACGCACACGCACACACACACACACGCACACGCACACGCACACGCACACGCACACACATATACTCACATACTCACATTCGACACCTGACTTGATCTATGCACTAATGTTCCATATACTCTCCGCCTCCCCCGTCTACTCGCTGACGATCTAGCATGATACCGGCAAACGAATCGGATTAACCACACTAAACACGCTACACCCCACTAAACAACACGCACACTTAAACCAATTATCACAAATATTCAAATAAATCTAAATCTTTTTACACCAAAATAACCACATCTCATGATTGTAAAATATACAAGAACACAAAATATCGCAACACCAACAAGAAAGGATTGACTAGGGCTGAAGAGGTGAAGGACTCCTGAACAGTCTACGACTAAGAGATATATATATATATATATATAAATTTACATTTTGTGATTATTTACCATTAAACTGTCATTGTTAATTGATGATTAACAGAAGCTAGAGTTACATTTAAAATTAATTAAAACATTTTAATTTTTATACATGACAGGAACATGTGCTTGCATTGTTACAATTTTTCTGTCACGTTGGTTACATTTGATTTTACTTAGGTTAAGTCACTGATATCCATAAATGCGGCAAATTTGAATTCATACAATAACTAATTGTCTTCAACATTAAAATTAAGGATGTAAGAATATACTGCTGACAGTTGTTCAGTATCCGATTTGTGATTCATAGCGTTACCCTCTTTTTTTATGTGACACATTTCCAGAAATAATCTGGATTTGTATACTTTTTCAAAATTAAGGATTTTGACATTGTTGAAATCGGGTTGATGATTTAGTGTTCTACTGTGGTTTGCAAGAGCACAACTGTTGCTTTTTTTGTCAATTCTACAGTCACTTCTGTGTTGTGTAACCCTATTGCGCAGCCATTGTGACGTCTGTCCTATGTAAACTTCCGTGCAGTCAATGCAAGGAATTTGATAAATGACATTAGAGTTAAGCAACACTGAGTGGTGAAAATTGTAACAATGCAAGCACATTTCCTGTCATGTATAAAATTAGAAAATTGTAACAATGCAAGCACATGTTCCTGTCATGTATAAAATTAGAAAAATTGTAACAATGCAAGCACATGTTCCTGTCATGTATAAAATTAGAAAATTGTAACAATGCAAGCACATGTTCCTGTCATGTATAAAATTAAGAAAAATTGTAACAATGCAAGCACATGTTCCTGTCATGTATAAAAATTAACGAAAAATTGTAACAATGCAAGCACATGTTCCTGTCATGTATAAAATTAAAATGTTTTAATTAATTTTAAATGTAACTCTAGCTTCTGTTAATCATCAATTAACAATGACAGTTTAATGGTAAATAATCACAAAAATGTAAATTTATCTATGAAGTATAACCAGCTAGTTTTTAAAGAATAACTTAGATGTAAGTAACGTAAGAAACTTGACTTGTTTTAACATTGTTTTATTGTAGAAGCCTTGATAAAGGAACAAAATAAAAAGATTCCGAAATATTGGCAAATATCAAAGAGTTTTAAACGTATTAAGACCCTAGTTAGCCGCAAGCCTGATAACACTAAGCAATTAGTTAATAAAAAAAATTTTTTCCTTAACATTGTAACGGCTGTTACTTCCTCAACTTATATATATATATATATATATATATATATATATATATATATATATATATATATATATTAGTATATATATATATATATATATATATATATATATATATATATATATGTATATAATCAGATCTTACTTTATCATAAGCTCAATGACAATATAACATGTTTTACAGCGAAAATGGCCAAATCAGCCTGCCATGGAATTCCATGGCAACGTTTTGAAGCGTCAAACTGATTAGACTTTTAATATTTTTCTGTGAAAATAAAGAGTTATAATTATGCAACAATTAAGTTTACGTGAAAAAATTGAAATAATACGTCTAACTGGAGACTATGCCAGTACGGTCAGAGAAACTGCTATAGAATTTAATAATAGACATCCTGACAGACACCCAATAAACTGCAGTACTCTTTACAACATCAATAAAGTCTTTGATGAAACAGGTACAGTTTCACTACATCTATTGAAAGAAAATAATAATCGACGTCAACGGGTGAGTCAAAATGATCGTGCGATTTTAAATTGCTTTCACAACAATCCTAGACACAGCTTAAGAGTAGCAAGTGTATGCCTAAAGAAACCATAAGAAAATGTCTTAAAAAGAACAAAATTAAACCATATAAACCAAAGTTTTTGCATACTCTACGACTAGGTGATGCTGAAAGTAGAATGGAGTTTTTTGTTTGTGGTCTCAAGGGGAATATCTCAACAATGGCAATCTTCTAAATCATATACTGTTCAGTGATCTCAAAACCAACGTCATTGGTTTAACGAAAATCCGGAATGGGCAATTAACTGCAGAAGTCAATATTCCCAAAAGGTGAATGTGTGGTGTGGCATTCTCAACGAAAGGATTATTGGACCTTTCTTTGTTGAGCAAAATTTAAATTCACAACTTTTTTTGGAATTCCTGGAACATGATTTCATGAACGGTTTGGAAAATATTCCACTACGAGATCATATGAATTTACATTTTCAATTGGATGGGAGTCCTGTGCGTAATGCCGCTATAGTGAGGGAATGGTTGAATACTAACTTCGAGAACTGTTGGATAGGTCGTAATAGCCCATTAGCAGAATGGCCACCAAGATCTCCTGACCTAACTCCATTAGATTTTTTCCTATGGGGTACGATCAAGAATAAAGTATATAAATCGCGGCCTCAAACAATCCAAGATCTTCAAGTTCGAATAAAAAACGCTTGCGCCGAAATAACTCAAGGCCAACTTAGAATAGTACAAAGAAATATTTTAAGGCGATATGAAAAATGCATTGAACTTCAAGGAGATCTTGTGGAAGCTTCTACAATTTAGTATTTCTTTGTTTCATTATCACATAATACATAAAATAGTGTTTAGTTTTCTTTCATTTTTCGGATTGTTTGTTACAATAAATCTTGTTCTAGTAGATGTTCTTAATTCATATTTTTTTTCTATTCGACATTTTTCAACGAAAATTGGTATCCATCTGTTTTGAAAGATGCTGAAGACAGTGGCGTAGAAATATTTTCAATAAAAAAATACCTAGCACTTTTTCTTAAATTTTGATCCTAAAAAACTGCCATTGTAGGCCTTGGTTTCATGAATTTAAATGTACTAACTTGTCCTAATATACAGTTTTTTGTCTTCTTAATTTTGGCAAAAAAAATTAAAATCGATTCATAAATAACAATTTTACAGGAGTGTTCTGGTTTATGTGGGCCACACTGTATACACGTTGTCCCCAGAAATTTTGAATACGAGCAATAATGTAAAATATGTTTCCAGGCGCTGTGATTTTGTTCTTTTCAATTATTACAACAGGTTGCCATGGTTGTTACTGCTAAATGCATGTCAATTAGACTTTATAGTAGATAGCTTCAAATTTGCTACACTTAAGTGAAGTTCTTGTTTTCAAAATGTTAACAACCGAACAAAAAACCCAAATTATTAAATGGTTTTATAGAGATCATTCCATGAATGAAATCTCAAATAATTTGTTTGTTTGGGCATACGATGTGACAGTAAATACCAGTTCGGTATTTCATGTTATACATTTATTTGAGGAAACTGGTTCTGTAAATCCACCATGTAAGTGCTCAAACGAACGGAGACCTCAAAGTGAAGACGCTGAAATGCGAGAAATTATGGTTCGCAATATGATATCAGCAAATGACACTTTATCAACAAGGACGCTTGCAGAAAATCCCGAAATTAGTGTCGGAAAATCAGAAGTGTGTCGAATACTTAAACGGAATGGTTTTCAGTCTTTCAAAGTTAAAACGATACAAGAGGTTTTCGCGGATGACCATAGTCGTCGAATGGAATTTTGTGAAGATGTGATGGAAAGAGTAAACAATAATCACGAATTTCTTAGAAATATTCTGTTTTGTGACGAATCGACTTTCCCCTTATATGGTCGTCATAATCCTTCCGTAGTGAGATACTAGTCCCAAGCGAACAAGCACCGAAGAATAACTTTAAGAACTCAGTATCCCCAAAAAGTTAACGTTTGTGTCGGTATTCTGAGGGACCATATCATAGGACCATTTTTTATTGACGGAAATCTCAATGGCCAAAAGTATTTGGTACTGCTTCAGAACCAAGTGATACCAGCAGTTGAAGGATTACAGGATGTTGATATGGCCCACATCTGGTATCAGCATGATGGATGTCCTGCTCATAATGCCGCAACGGAATATTTAAATCAAATATTTCCTGGTCGCATTATTAGCACCAAAGGGGACATAAAATGGCCACCAAGATCTCCTGATTTGTCTCCAAATGACTTTTTTTCTTTGGGGCGATATAAAGCTTGGATGACGTGAAATTAAAAATTCGTGAAGCCATTCAAAATATCACTCCTGAGATGTTAAGAAAAATGAGACAAGAATTTTACAATCGTCTGGGATATTGTTTAGTTCAACAAGGAGATGTTTTCGAACATTTAATAATATAATCTTGGTTAATTGTTATTCGTTAGGTTAGCATTATGTTATAGAATTATGTATAATTATGTATAATTACTTATATTAAAATATGGTTGTTTTTCAATTTGATTCTCTATTTTATTACAAATTAGAAATTAATGTTTATTTCCCGTTGCCTAGTGAATTAAAATATTTCACTAAGCTATACAAAAAATGAGAGTGGTTGCTAAGAGCCAAATAATGCATTCAAATGCCCGTATTCAAAATGTCTGATGACAACGTATATATATATATATATATATATATATATATATATATATATATATATATATATATATATATATATATATAATATAAATTAATATAATATGATGGATAGATTTTTTTTAAAGTCTAATCCGCTCCAGGAGAACAGAAGTTATATACAGATAAGCACAGGCACGCACGCACCCACACACGCACGCCGTAAAACTTTGTCAAACGTCGTAAAATGAAGCAACAGGACGATTTAGCGATAATAAGAAATATCGATTGCATATCTTTTTATACCTACATATACATATGTAACTTGGAAGATAAAAAGCCTGCAAATTAGGATATCGCTAAGCAATCGTTAATTAATTTATAGGAGTAAAAATATTCAAAATATTCTGGATATTGTATATTAATGAATGCAAAATTCGTATTAGCTTTTTAAGAAAAACGTATGCAGGTTTTTAGTTCGTAATGCATTAACATATTTAGAACGAATGTGAAATAACCCAGAAACAGAAAATAAAATAGTACAGCTTAAAAGTTTTTCTATACGTAATTACTAATTACATATTCAACTTTGTAAAAAAAAAGAGAAACGCTAACAGCGAGCAAGTTAGAAAAATAAAAATGTTCGGCATAGTGAATGCGTAATTTAAAACGTTTCATCTTTTTAGTTTTTGTTATTTATATTTCCTGCAAAAATTGCGAATTCAAGCTGTTTCTGAAAATGACTAGCGAGAAAATAGCTAATTAAATTTTGTATCAATATATCTCTAATGGATTTAAAGGCGGAGATACATTTATATTAATAGTTTAAAAATTATATAAATCAATTGTACACTCAAAAATGTGCAGATGTTAAGGTTTTCTTCAGGGTAATAAAGGTCTGCGATGCGTGCCATAAAGCATATCGTACTGCATTCTTGTTGAGGATACCACCAAAAGCTCACAATGTAAGCTTGGTTAGCATTTCAATAAAGCTTGACTTACCCGCTATTATAACGTGGAACGTGCTTTGCCTGTGAATTATTTACCGATCCAATGTTCAGAGGGGAAACTTTTCGTATACAAATTGTGTCAAGGGTTGAATACGACAATAAAATGGAATAACATTAAAATATACCTTAAAACACATCCAAAACTATGAAATGGAAGCTTAAAATTGATTTAGTTAAGTGTTGTGTTTCTCAGCAGTTCAATAAAGATGATTTATTGTGTATTTAAGAAATTCGAAACTTTGTGCGTTTAAAGTTGGTTATTTGATGTGAATTATTGAGCGGCGGTATAAAACTTTTACAATTTATACATTCTTTAAAAATTTATAGTTTGAATGTCTTATATTATTTTTTCACATGCGTCTTGGTAAAGTGTATTTGACAATTTTATTAAATTTTTAACAAAGCCAAAGAAGGTTATATTGACGTTCATATTTTTACGTTTTCTTTTATTTCACATATTTAATGTAGATCCCTTTCAAGTTCTTGCCCTTTTTTCCGAAATTACGTCTGCTTTATTATTAATAACTAGTTGACATATGTATCAACGACCTGGTGTGTTCAATTACTTAGTTTAATAACGAAGGAGTAGATTTAAAACTTTCACTGTCATGTACGCATACGAGGATAGATTAAAAAGTTTACAGGCGATAGCGCTTCCTCATTCTCTATCCCGACAGTAAGCTTGCAATAATTTGAAATAAGGGAATAATATAGATGAATATAGTAGATACGGAGGGACTTGCAATTTAATTATTTTCTGGACTACATCACTGGAAAGGCCACGGGCATTGTTTGCGAGATACAAGCCATTTTAGAAGTTCTACTTGACTTATTAATCCCAATTGGTTTATAAGTAACAGTTTTTCCTTTTTATAAATAATCGATGATCAAAATCTCTTTGGTGTTCCAAAAGACTGATACCATTACACTTCCCAAATTTGTTTAATTATTCTAATTAATCAATATTACCAAAATTGCAGCATTTCAAGTAATCAATTTTATCCCCTCCGACGTCGATACGAAAACGTTGAGAATTTTCTACATCAGAATCCCCTCCAGTCTCACTACCTAAACAATTTTCTATTTAACCACAAGACGCGCTATCAAGTGCCATTTCAAATTGGGATCTGATCGAGTAGCGCTGATTATAATTTAGCTCAAACGAATTCTAAAAAATTAAAAAAGAAAAAGAAATCTGATGGCGTCGTTTTCACGATGTCGCACAGACTAAATAAGTTTGAGTTGGACAACCCGGTTAAAACTCACCGGAGAGGCTGACCCGAGTATGTCCGATGAACCAGTGTGCGTGGTTGGACAGCAGCCTGCTGGCACCAGCACTCGAGCGGCAAGAAAAGAGGAGAAGGCCGAAAAAGATGCCACCGCCAAACATCGCCCCATTAATGGATGCCCCACTAATGGCTCCTTCAACGTCCAACGACGCGATGCAGAGTGCAGCCAAGGATCCACCGACGGGACTTTAAGACCCAGAAGAAGAAGCTGAAGAAGGCATCGAAAGTTTGCCCGCCCACGACGCCGCCCACCGACAACATGTTCCAGTCACTAGAAGAGTTCACGGACAGCCCTATAGTCATGGAGCAGACAACGACCAGAGAAGATACCAGGGAGAAAAACAAATTCCAAAACTTGAGTATCGATGGTTACAAATATCAGAGAAGTAACTGTTATACTTAAATCTTCCAGGCTTAAATAAAAATCATATACAGGGTTAATCAGATTTCTGGAATGAGCCACATATACTATTAGGATGGCCTATAAAAATGACGTTTTTTTATGAGAAACTTTGTTCAATGATAATATAACAAATGAAAACTTTTATTCACTAAAGTATAA